>JAOTQJ010204347.1:0-19586 GCA_025642045.1 Solanum sejunctum
AATCCTAGATTTGCATAAATTGTTTGAAATCTAATAATCGTTGCACTTATCTATTACCTTAGTTTGAAAAAACAACCCCCCCCCCCCATTTACTTTATGTACTTTTGTTTTGGGAATAGATATTACATTTGAAAATGATACTAATAGATACATTCTTATGCATTCTCTGTGGTATCGACCTGTACTTTGGTTGAGTTCTATATTTGATCAATGACTGCTTTACTATTCTTTTTAGAGTATAAATTTTGGCGTATCAAATTATGGCACCGTTGCCAGGGATTATGGTGAAGTAATAGTGTATTTGTTTCAATTTTCAGTTTGTAATGCTAGTCCCTAATTTTATGTTTGTTTCTTGTTTTTGTTTCTTGGTAGGGAGACAGAGTTGTACGCCAAACACCCGAACCAAGGGTGAAGCACTTGTTCCCTACGATCCCAAGCTCACTAAATCAATCCGCAGGAGAATGCCCAAGAATGTGAAGTAATTAGACAGAGAGAATTAGTAGTGAATCCTACAGGTGGGGGAAACGATGATCTATGTGATGATGATAATGCTGAAAATAAGGTACCATCGGTAGCACCACTTAGACAGGTATTGCTGCCTGGTGTGAGACCCCAAGTGCCTCAGCCGCCTTAAGCAGTTAATGATGATGATGAGGATGCTGGGACCACTGGGGTAATTGTACTTCCCCCACTGCCCGCAGGTGTTAAGTTCACTATCACTAGCACTATGCTGCAAATGCTAAAGTTGAAAGGGTTATTCAACTGGGTAGCAAGTGAGAATGCAAATCAGCATGTCTTAAACTTTCTTGGAGAGGTTCTTCCCTATGTCAAGACAACTTAAAATCACAGATGATATTGGGTCTCACAAGCAACTATGATTAAAGCACTATATGATACTTGCTAGAGATTTAGGCAGAAGCTTAAGAAGTGTCCCGATCATCTCCCACAGATGAACACTTGAAGGCAGTCTTCTATAGGTACTACAACTTCATGACAAAGCCGATCATTGATGCTACTTGTAGGGGATCATACATGTCTAGGACTTTCCCAGACATAATGGTTATCTTAGATTAGGTAGCTAAGAACAACATAGCATGATACACTAGAGATAGAGACTATTCGAGACTCGTCTTTGAGATGCTTGCAGAATAATAACAGAAAGAGGAAGAATAGGATCAAGACATGGCCCATAAGAAGACCCAATTGGACTTATTGATGAATCGATTCTTAGGTGGAGGCACAAAAAAGGTAAAAGTTGTAGACATAATGCCCAGGTACGATAATCAAGGTTACAATTATGATGAGGAGGCGACCTTCTTAAGTAGTTAGGGGGTTACCGGTCATTCAATGCCAATAATCAAGGCCGAAACTATGGTTGTAATTAGAACTATTAAGAAAAGTAGCAAAATAGAGATAGCTATAGGAACCATAAGCATCAGAATGATGGTGATGGAAACTCAAAATTAGAATAGATGATGGCAAAGGTGCTTGAAAAAGTTGAGTACACTGAGGTAGGGATGTGAGACATAAAAGGGGAGATAACCAATATTTTGTAGCTAGTTGACTCGTATTCCACCTCGATCAAGCAACTAGATAGCATATGGGGCAACTGTCCGTATCAACAAATCAGAGAAAGACTGGATCACTTCTTAGTGACACTATCTAGAACTCGAAAAATAATGGTCATTGCATGATAGTAACCACAAGGATCAGTAAGGTACTTTCTGAACCTGTTATGCCCTATAGTACTGGTTTGGGTGAAGCTAAAGGTGAGATGCCTAACCCCATGGAGGTGTATGTAAATGATTTGACTGAAGAAGCTAAGGTGGTACCAGCATAGCCTAAGGTTTCTAAAGAGCCAAAGGTGACACCAGTAGTGACTCAACCTCTGCCAGCCATTCCTAGGCCACCACTAGTATTCCCACAGAGGTTGCAGAAAAAGGTTGATGATGGAAAGTTTCAAAAGTTTTTGTCCATGCTAAAAAAGATATCAGTGAACATCCCTCTAGTGGAGGCACTTGAGCAGGTGTGGGGCTATGGTAAGTTCATAAAAGACTTAGTGACTAAGAAGAGGCCAACCACGAGCTCACAAATAATCTCCACCATTGTTGTGCCATTGCCACAAGATCTCTTGTAGAAAAGAAGGAAGATTCGGGAGCCTTCACTATCCCATATACCATTGGAGCATTTAACTTTGCAAAAGCTCTCTGTGATCTAGGTGCCAGCATCAACTTGATGCCGTTAGTGGTTTACAGGTAGATAGTCTTAGGAGCCCCAATGCCCACTACAATGAGGATACTCATGGTAGATAGATCAATGATGCGGCCCGTGGGCATTTTATGTGACGTGCTGGTCTGTGTGGGCAAGTTCATCTTTCTTGTAGACTTTGTCATTCTGAACCTCTAGGTTGATATTTTAAGGTTCCCATCATCCATAAGAGACCATTTTTTGCTACTAGCTGGGCACTGTAGATGTAAAGCGATGGGAGCTGACTTTTAGACTTAACACTGAAGAGGTGAAATTTTGTATATATGCTGCAATGAAGAGACCCAAAGAGGTGGCTGTGATGTCCATCTTGGAAGTGAAAGAGGACTGCCTTTCTGAAATCCCACTAGAGGAAATAATAAGTATAGATACACTAGCAACGGTGTTAAGGAACTTCCCAGAAGATGGTTTTAGTGGGTATGCGGCATTGTGAAGGCATTGTAAGGTAGGTGAACTAGACCATTTATCCCTAGAAAGTTGGACTTAGACCTGCAGAATAGGTGTACACCACTAGCTAAACCTTACAACGAGGAGCCTCCAGCTGTGGATCTCAAGAGGCTACCCCAACACCTAAGGTATGTGATTTTTAGGCACTAACAACACTCTTTTTGTGATTATGGCTGTAGTTCTCTAGGAAATCAAGTTGAGGCATTGTTGGGGATCCTCCAAAACTTCAAGAAAGCTATTGGTTGGACCATTGTAAATATCATAGGGATTCCTCTAGAGATATGCACGTACAAGATCAAATTGGAAATAACTGTGTGCCTAGTATTTAGCACCAACATAGGCTAAAACATCTATGCAAAAGGTGGCAAAAAAGGAGATCATCAAGTGGTTATATGTTGGGGTGATATATCCCATTTTTGATAACCCACAAGTGGGTCAGTCTAGTGCAGTGTGTCCTAAAGAAAGGGTGCATGACAGTGGTTGTTAACGACAAAAATAAGCTGCTCCTATTAAGACTTGTGACTAGAAGGTGAGTGTGCATAGACTTCCAGAAGCTGAATAAATGGACCTTGAAGGAATATTTTCCCATGCCCTTCATGGACCAGATGTTAGACAGGTTAGTAGGATGAGGGTGATACTACTTCTTGGACGGGTACTCGGGCTACAATTAGATATCTGTAGCCTCAGAGGATCTGGAGAAGACTATGTTCACCTTCCCGTAAAGGACTTTTGGCTTCAGAAGGATGCCTTTCGGGTTGTGTCATGCCCTAACCACCTTCCAGCACTGTATGATGTCAATATCTTCTAACATGGTTAAAGACACCATCGGGGTATTTATGGATGACTTCTCTATAGTGGGTGACTCCTTTGATACATGTTTGCTGAATCTTAGCAGGGCACTACAACGTTAGAAGGAGGCTAGGTGCTAAAGTTGGAGAAATGCCACTTCATAGTCAAGAAGGGGATAGTTCTTGGACAAAAGATTTCTAAGAAGGGCATAGAAATGGATAAGACGAAGATCGAGGTGATTGAGAAGCTATTGCCTACCATATCTGTGAAGGGGTTCCATAGTTTCCTTAGGCATGCGAGTTTCTACCGCCAATTTCCAAAGACTTCTGCAATATTGCATATCCCTTGTGCAAGATATTGGAGAATGATGCAAAGTTCTATTTTGATGATAGTTGCAAGCATGCCTTTGAAATCTTGAAGAAAAAGTTGGTTTTTGCACCCGTGGTAGTCGCACCCGATTGGACTACCCCATTTGAGGTAATGTGTGATGTAAGCAAAATTGCAATGGGTGTTGTGCTTAATAGAAGCATAACAAGATTTTCCACCCCATCTACTATGCTAGCATGACACTTAATAATGCTCAAAAGAATTATACAGTGACTAAGCAGGAATTGCTAGCCATGGTATATGCATTTGACAAGTTCCTCAGGCATACTTATTGTGCACCAAATTGATAGTGCACATAGACCATGCAGTAATGAGGTATCTCATGACAAAGAAAGATGCTAAGCAAAGGCTCATCAGATGGATTCTCCTACTACAGGAGTTTGACTTTGAGGTCCAAGATAGAAAAGGATTTGAGAATCAAGTGGCATACTACTTGTCCAGATTGGAGGATGAGTCCAGACTGAATGATTGGTTAAATATCGACAATTGCTTTCTCGATGATTAGGTATTGGTAGTTTCTGTTGACCTTATTCTATAGTTTGCTGATTTTGCTAACTTTTTGGCAAGCGATATTAGGCTAGAGGGCCTTAAACCTAACCAAATGAAAAAGTTTCATTTTGATGTGGGCAAGTACTTCTTGGATTACCCGTACTTGTTCTGAACATATGTTGATGGGGTTATCAGGCGATGCATCCCAGAAGTGGAGATGTTGAGTATCATGGAGGATTGTTATTCATCTACAGTAAGGGGTCATAATGGTGGGGCTGGATCGGCGAAGAAGATTCTCCAATGTGAGTGCTACTGGCCCATAATCTATAATGATGCCCACAACTTGGTGCTTTGATATGAGTAGTGCTAGCAACAGGGAAATATTTTGAAGCGTCAAGAGCTGCCTATAATCCCAATTCTTGAGGTAGAAATCTTTGACATCAGGCTCATCGTCTTTATAGGCCCATTTGTGAGTTCGTATAGAATAAAGTACATCATGATGGCGATGGACTATGTCTCCAAAATGGATGGAGATAGTTGTACTGCCAAATAATAAGAGCAAGAATATTGTCTAATTTCTGAGGTGGAACATCTTTTCTAGATTTGGAACACCCAGAACTATCATCAGTGACAAGGGTTCTCACTTTTCCATGTTATGCTAGCAAAAATTAGAGTATAGTAGCGCAAGGTAGCCACACCCTATCTCCCACCGACTAGTGGACAGGTTGAAGTATCAAATAGAGGGATTCAAGGATATCCTGACCAAGTCTGTGAACGCTACCTGGACTGATTGGGCAAAGGAGTTATATGATGCACTTTGGGCCTACAGGACAACTTAGAAGGCAACTATTAGTATGTCCCCATATCAATTGGTGTTTGGTAAAGCCTATCATCTACCCATGGAGTTAGAGCACAAGACACTTTGGGCTTTGAATAAGCTCAATATAAATTGGGAGGAGGCTGCTGACTTGAGACTTTACCAGCTCAATGGGTTGGATGAGTTTTGCCTCCACGCATATGAGAGTGCAACACTATAAAAATAGAGGAAGAAGATACAACATGACAAGCATATGCCCGATAGAGCTTTGGTGTTGGTGATAAGGTTTAACTGTAAAACTCTAGTTTGAGACTCTTCTAAGGGAAGCTCAAGTCAAGGTGCTCTGGCCTATACATGATTAGCTAGGTGTTTCCCCATGGTGCAATTAAGTTAGAAGCAGAAAATGGGGATCGGTTCAAGGTATATGGATAGTAAGTGAAACAATACTTGGGTGTAGTAAAGGAGGCCTCAATGATAAAGGTCTTGCTTCTTGACGAAGTCTGAGTAGTCAAGATGATGTCAAATCAAGATCTTCATGGGAGGCAACTCATGCATTGTAATAGTTATGAAAAAGAAAAGGAAAAACAAAACTTTCATTTATATGTCATGCATCTTTTTTGTTTTTGATTTGTTTTTTTTAGATAAATTTAAGTGGTACATTGGAGATAAGAAGTCTGTCTATGGGGAAGGGTAAAATTGGAGGCCAACGAAGCTGAAAGTGGTAAAGAGAGGTGCCATGTGGCTTCACAAGAGCTGTGTCATATGAGACAGTTCATGGAACAATCCATGTAGTAGTGCGTGCGTTGCCCAGGCAAGGTAATGCAAGAAAATAGTGAAGTGTGGCCACACGGCTAGCTACGTGCACCATCAGCAGTCAAATATGTCATCTGGCTGCTCATTTGGCACGCTCGCAGGGTGCTGAGTATTTCTTGGCAAAAAAAGTGAACAAATGTCCCAACACAGATGATCCACATTGACTGTGTAATGCTTAATGGCCCGTGAGGCAGGTCGTGTGGTTTATGTCACGCATGGCCCAGGTAAGTATAACGATATTTTATTAAAACTGGACCAACGGACAGTCCAAATGGACCGTGAAACGTGTCTTAGGCCATGAGGCCATCCGTGCAGTTGTGTTTGACTGGTCAAATAGTTAACCAAGGGTTTTAAATAACGCCACTTTATCCTAACAACTAACTTTTCACTTTTCTTTCTCTCTTTAACCACACGACCCTCTCCCTCTTTCTCACTATTTTTCCATTCAAAATCACCAAAAAAGTTTACTATGTTATTGGTGACGATTTGTGAGTCAATCACATGATTTGTAGCTTAATCTAAGTGCGGGTCTCAGGTTTTTCAAAGCAAGTCTTTTTCCTCATTACTATTCATTAAGTAAGACAAAATTCTTTAGCTTCTAGTGTAGATTTTGGTGCTTGCATGTGTAGATCTTGGCTTTAAATCATTTCTTTCTTGGTTTAATGCATCATAATGCATATTGATGATGTTGGGTCTGCATGTGGTGGTGAAAGCTACCATTGTTAAGGTCTTTAGGTCTTAACCATGAAAGTAAAGATTTTGGGTGTGGTATGATTTTTGGGGAAATTGACTTGTATAGGTTATTGTGCTAACTGAATCATGATTAAGTAGGGCAAAATTGCATGGACTAGTGAGTATATGCATGATAAGTTGAAAATTAGTCAAAGGCGTGATGGATGGCCATCTACATGGACCGTGTCATGTACCACACATCATGTAATAGCCCATTACGTGTTGTCAGTCAGCTCCACAGCCTAAGCCCCTCCAAACAACCCCTTTCACGGACCGTGGCTTATTACTCATGCAGTGAAGGGACCACTTGTCATTATACCATACATTATATATTACTTAGGTTGATTTTTATTTTTTAATTCATATATGTTTTTAAGTGCAATAGCGCTATGATAGACCGGGTGACACCATTCTTAAGGGTTATTGTCACTTTTATAGCACAAAGGAACTTTAAGTATCCGTTAGTGCATCAACCTGCATAAGAAATAATTTCTAATAGTGTATTAATTTATGGCACTCGCAGGTACTATAGGTCCATGCCGCAGGCTAGTCAGACAAGGTGAATGGGATGAGCCTGTGTCACGCCCCTATGACTTCCCAACTATTTCATCTAGCCATCAAGAAGGAGGTGACTCAGGCAATGATCCTCTAGTGGGTCTGAAGTTCGGTATACTCTCCCCTTACTCCCCTAGTACAACATAGGCCCGTGTGGTAGGCCGACACAGATCTCCCCAGTCTAATGAGGGGGCTCCTTCTATGGAAGTGGTAGAGGAGGCAGACCCCCAGAATAGGAGGAGAATACTATAGACTAGGATAGGTAGGGGCAAACCTTGGAGGTTGAGGGTCATGACACTGAGGAGCAAGCAAATGAGGTCGAACTCCGGGGCGGTGATAACGAGGCTATTCATTTTGCAATGTCCCAAATGACGAACCCCAAAATTACTAGGGAACTTATTGTACTTCTGTGGGACAAGTATACAGTCCCTAAAGCTAAGGATATCAATAATAACGAATTTACAAAAAGCTTTGGGGGTTCAAATGACGGTCGATTATTCCAGAAATTTGGGTCCTCACAGACCAACGTGATAATGTTTCAAAAATCAAAGATACTTTTAACTCATATAAGTTTGGTTGGATGGTACAACCACCTAGGTACTATGGGCCTGCCATAGTTGAATAGTTCTATTCCAATTATGCTGCTACTTTACTGAACTCTGTGGAGGGTGCCCATTTAAGAAAGGTGAAGAAATAGGTACCACTTGTTAGGTCCTCACAGTCACATATGATGGTGCATAGTATACGAGTGAATATCTCAGTAACCACCATCAGTTGATTCCTATTTAGGATAGATAATCGAGCTCCTCCAGATGGCCAGTTCATGGATAGACACATGCAAATTATGGATACAGCACAAATGTCTAATTCGTCATATAGGTATGATTTATTAGGATGGATTGTAGAGAAAATAGCCATTCAAGGGATGGAGGCGCCATTGGTTACATACCCTACGTTTCCTATTTCCAAAGTGTCTCTAACATTTGTTGCAAAATTTTGGTGGTCAGTATTATGGACCAGGTTGCGGCCCACAAGGAATAACAATCCACTCTAACTATCACTTTCCTTTTTGATAGCATGCCTAATGTCATGATATAGAATGAATGTGGTCCAACTTATTGCTTTCACAAAACGGGATCGAGCCTTATCTAAGAGAACTGGCATGCCCTTTCCATGCCTACTTCATGCCTTTTTGCAAATAGGCCAGTGTTCCTACTACTCACTCTTTGGACAAGAAAATCCCTCCCAAGGGTGTAGCCAATATTGCCCTAATTAAAGATGTCCAAGACCCTCTCATGAGGAGCAGAACACGTTTATTAGGGGGGACGACAAACTTCCCCTTGGCACCTTTATAGCAATCCTTGCCATTTGAGTACTACACCACCGCCTCTCCATCAGGCGCGGCTTCTGAGCGACCTGAGGGTAGTGGTGCAACTCCTCTAGTATGATAAGGTTATGCATCTCTGCCCTACAAGTTCTTGGCCAGATTGGTGGCAGACCAGCGGCAGACATGCACTATTGTTGACTAGATTATAGAGAGGATTCCATATGTGGTCCACTTTCATTAGTAGTGGGTGGTAGACCAACATAACGAAGTCCTTCTGAGCCCAATGACCATTTTGCAGAGCAAAGTCAACACTTTTTGAGGGATACTTCTATAACATGTTCAGGGAGTATGACTGGGGTTGAAATAATGAATTTGGTTTAGACAACAAATGATTTGAAGGCTCAGATTGCTACATTGGCTGTACAATATCAAGCCCCTATATTGGTCCCACCTCTAAAGTTGTGTATATGCCTATTCAATATCCCCACGATGCTGATTCTAGATGAGGTATGGGGTGTTCCACCCACCCTATCTGATGCACCTATGCCACATATTGATCCTCTGGAGAAAGGACAAAGGAAAGCAATGCAGCCAACAGAAGAGTCCTCTTCGCAACCCATAGAAAGAAGAAGAACAGTAGATGAGCAAGGCCACTAGGGCCCAGTGCTTTGCAACAACCAAATAGGAGGAACAATAGTGGCTAGCCAAAAAGGTAGAATGGGTAGGAGCCTCTGGTAGCACCTTTTGTCTTGGTGCTACATATGCTGAGAGAGACCTCCCAGGAGGGTCTGGTCCCATTGACACTATTGATGTCTAGGATTTACAGGTATGTTCTATCCTCAATCTGTTCATTTACTCATGCTTTGGTATAGTGAGGACACTACACAGTCTTTTCGGAGGGGGCGGGGCATCCTGCCACTTGAGAGTTTTTCTTGCCATGTTTCTTTTCTCTCAAATATTTTATCTAGTAGAACAGGCATGTTTAGGTTGTCATGCTTGTATAAATATAAGTGTTTGCAGAAGACTAGGGTAACCCTTGTGTTGATCTTTGTAATGTCCCATGTTTACAATGTTAAAGTTAAATGTGTTTACATTTCACCCTGACAAACTTGCATAATTGTTGGTAAGTATTGTGTGTATGGTTTGCATTCTAATGAATGAACCATGGCTATGTCACTTATTACTAATTAGTGTAGAAGATGTGCCGTGTGTGTGAGCTAATTGCATAATTCAGTCGATGTACTTGTTAAAAATAAATTATCTGGTTAGTCCCACTGATTGAATTAGGATGTGATCGTAGGCCATTTTTGTTGACTAATGACTTAGCCAAAAAACTAACCCACCAAATGAAATTGTCCCTCTTGAACCAAAAGTTGATCCTAAATGGACCCTTTCTTTTAAATCACTCAAACTCACTTCCCTAATCTATCGTTGACCTTTGTTTTGGCCCTAGTCTCTCCAAGGACATTGTAAACCTCTGCCTAGGTCAAAAGCCTAAGTTGAGGGTGGATTATATCGGCCCTGGTCCCTTAGAAAGATATTGTGAACCTTAACCTAAGCCAAAGGCTTAAGTTGAGGGTGGCTAGTACATAGAAAACAAAAAACATCAGTGTGGAAAGGAATAAAGTGACAAAAGGAGAAAAAGAGATGGGTTGTGACCATGAGAAACATTAATGAGCAAAAAAAAAAAAAAGAAAACAAATGAGTAAATGACGACGAAAATCACTTCCCATACTATAGAAAATGGTGAAATGGGGACAA
Source organism: Solanum sejunctum (assembly GCA_025642045.1). Lineage (NCBI taxonomy): Eukaryota > Viridiplantae > Streptophyta > Magnoliopsida > Solanales > Solanaceae > Solanum > Solanum sejunctum. Next base: position 10,383 of record JAOTQJ010204347.1, read on the forward strand.
TAAGTATTGGAGACCAAAAAACAAATGGCTGAGACAAAATGACTACCTGGGATAGACCTTTTCAGTCACTTGAATCCTAAATGTACCTTATCTGAGCCCAAGCTAATGTTACAAGCCGCAAAAGTCCTAATGTGATCCTAAAAAGGTCATTGAAGAGTTAAGGTGGTAAAAATAAGGGCAAGTTTATAATCGATACGTGTGTGTCCATTGAAAGTCATTTATGAGAGAGAGTGACTACATTCCAGTCTCTGTTTTACATGCTTACGTTGAGTGTGAGACTTCTTTCTAGTGAGGGCAATATCTTTTGCATTAATTGGTTGCTAACTCAACTGGGATGTCTTTGTTCATGATCATATGTGGACTGACCACACATGCATGATGTTTGCCTGAATCTTTGTGGGTCCATTTGGGGTGTGAGCACATTCTTAAACTTGTTTTTGGGGCATATGTGTTGAAAATTGTTGGGCGATACATAATCGGAGTAAGCGCTTGTGTTTATATGTTGTTTGGTTAAGTCATTGTTGTTTGAGGACAAACAATCAATCTAAGTTGAGGGTGTTGATGAGTCTTAGAAATATGACTCTTATAAAATTTTAAAGAATAATTTTTATGCGTTCTCAAGGAAATTTTTTATTTTCATGTTTATTTTTGTTGATTTTCAGGAAAAATAAATAAGGGATGGAGGAATGAGTGAATTATAGGGAAAGAGATGGAAAAGAGATGAAGGATGAGCAACAGTAGAAAAAACAAATGGAACCAAATGGGGCACATGGGTGCCTACACAACTCATTTGCCAATACAATCGGTGAGGCTCACCGTGTCCTCACACTTAGGGTGTGGCGCAAGAGCGGAGAGTAAAATGTCCAAAGCAAGCTACCACGGCACACTGAACGATCTATCGAGCGTAAGATAGGTCATGGCAGGGATCATCAAATTGATGCTCTTGAGTCACCACTATCAGAAGTCGAAGAATAGGAGCTAAGTGGTGAGCGATAGGATATGTCATGGGCCATGTGTCAAACCACGATTCGTGATATGGCTCATGATGCCAAGTGGAGCTAGAAAAGTGTTGAAGGCAAGCTAGATAGTCTATTTCACGAACCATTAAGATCTACACAGACCATTGACCTGCGCGTGGAGAGTGATGCAGTGGAGCAAGTTTTTGGAGGTCAAGTGTAATCACATGGACCATTTGATGGTCCGTCTAACTTCACACAGGCTGTTTGGTGGCCCGTGTCCATGCCGATGTTTTTTTCCTATTTTTATTTGGATTAGGTTTTATTTGTATATAAATAGTATTTTATTTCACTTTTAGGTAGTCTTAGATGGCTAGATATATGAAACACTGGAAAACATTATTTTCCTTGAGATTTCACAAAACTTTGGGATTTTGCTTATCTTGTTCATGATTGTTACTCGTGGAATCATTAATTCTTCAATAGTAAGTTACTTATTATGAATGCTTTGTATAGTTGTGAGTTTTCTTGCTTGAATACGCTAGGCTAAACCCACAACTAGGGTTATGGGAACCATGCCATATCAATAAATAAGATAGCCAAATTCGAGGTAAATCTTGGGACTGATTAGCATATATATCGTAGTAATCTTCATTATAAGTTCTTCCTTGATAAGTCTATACATTAGGGTAAGTCTTTGTTTATTTCATGCCCGAAAGGGATGTTTTGATTAGGAAAAGATTTCGATGATGGATATTTGAGCTTTTGAACGTAATCTAAGTACATGAGACCGATAGGTGAGAGTATTTCAGGATTGACAACAAGGTTAGTATGTATACATTCTGAAAACGAAAGGTGATGAACAATATGCACCTAGGAAGGACCAAGAGGTAAACTAGATGCTACATAACTTGTTAGATCTTATATATGTTATTATGAATGAGTTTACCACTTGATTCGGCTATCGCATTAGATGTCATGGGAACCACAATCCTAGCTTTGCATAAATTGTTTGAAATCTAGAAGTCCTTGCACTCATTTATTACCTTACTTTAATAACTTAGTTTGACAAACCAAAATCCCCCATTTACTTTATGCACTTTTATTTTGGGAATAGATATTACATCTAAAAACTATGCTAATAGATTTATTCTTACGCATTCCCTGTGGGATCGACCTCAACTTTGGTTGAGTTCTATATTTGATCAACAACCGCTTTACTATTCCTTTTGGAGCATAGATTTGGGCATATCAAAGGACCCACATATCAAGGGCTCAACTTACCCTTCTTACCAAAATGGAACATACCCTTCGTGGGTGACACCTTTTAATAGACTCAATCGCTAACCTTAAACTCAAGCTCCCTCCTTTTCATATCGGTATAAGACTTTTGGCAACCTTGGGTTGTTTATAACCTTTCTCTAATCATCCTTACCTTCTCCATAGCATCCACAACCAGATATGAACCCAACAAAGCCATCTCTCCAACCTCAAACCACCCAACTGGGGATCTACAACGTCTACCATAGAGAGCCTCGAAAGGAGGCATTTCGATGCAAGAATGATATCTATTGTTATATGCAAACTCAATCAATGGAAGTTGATCATCCCAACTATCCTTAAACTCTAATACATAATCCCTAAGCATGTTATCAAGTGTTTGGATAGTTCTTTCGGCTTGGTCGTCCATTTGAGGGTGAAAGGTCGTACTAAGCTTTACCTTGGTTCCAAGACCCCTTTGGAAGGACCTCCAAAAATATGAAGTAAATTGTGCACCACTATCCGATATGGTGGACAAAGGAACCCCATGCAATCTCACTAAGTCATGAATGTACAACCTAGTAAAATCTTCAGTCGCATATGTAGTTTTAACCGATAAAATGTGAGTCGATTTTGTTATCCTATCAAACACCACCAAAATGGAATCAAAACCCTTTCAAGTCTTGGGCAACCCAACCACAAAGACCATATTAATCTCTTCCCACATACAAGTAGGAATCTCTATGTCTTGAGTTAGGATACTAGAACTTTGGTGTTCGGTTTTGACTTGTTGGCAACTATGGCAACCAGATACAAATTTGGCAATGTCCCTCTTTATGCCTCTCCACAAATACACCTCTGTCAAATCTCTATACAATTTAGTAGACCTAGGGTGAATACAATAAGAAGAACCATAAGCCTCATTAAGAATCTTTCCCTTTAAGCCATCAACACATGGCACAGATAACCTACCTTGGTACTTAAGGGCAACATCTCCCTTCTGGGTGAAAACCTCCACCTTCCCATCTTTTACCAATGCCTTGAATTCTAACAATGAGGGATCAATATCTTACTAAGCTTCCACCTCTTCATCCAATGAAGATTTTGAACCATCAATTATAATAATTCCACCATCATCACCCTCCTCCAACCTAACTCCCAATCTAGTCAACTGATGGACCTCCCTAGCTATTCCTAGGTCACCATCATCAACATGAGCAAGGCTATCCATACATACCCTACTAAAAGCATCCGCAACCATATTACCCTTACCGAGATGATAATAAACACTTATGTCATAATTCTTATGAAGTTCTAACCACCTTCTTTGCCTTAAGATGAGATCTTTTTGAGTGAAGACATATTGGAGGCTCTTATTATTGGTGAAAACATCAATATGCACCCCATAAAAATAGTGACGCTAAATTTTCAAAGCAAAGACCACAGCGGCTAATTCTAGATCATGGGTAGGATAACTCTTTTCATGCACTTTGAGTTGTCTAGAAGCATAGGCTATCACCTTCCTATTTTGCACCAACACATAGCCCAAACTAACCTGGGAAGCATCACAATACACAACGAATCCCCCTAGCCCTTTCGATAGTGATAATATAGGAAGCTTATATTTCAATGTTTGGAAACTCCATTCATACTCATCGGACCATACAATTTTGGCTTCTTTTGTGTAAACTTTGTCATGGGAGAATAAATAGAAGAGAACCCATTCAAAAATCTCTGATAGTAACCTGCTAAGCCCAAGAAGCTCTTAATGTCCAATGGGGTTAATGGTCTAGGCCAATTTCTAATCATATTCGTGTTTTTAGGATCCACTTTAATACCATCCCCCCAACACCATATGACCAAGAAAGGCAACTTCTTTCAACCAAAATTCATAGTTCTCATATTTAGCATACAACTTCTCTTCGCACAATCTTTGCAACACTACCCTCAAATGGCCCACATGCTTATTCTCACTATGAGAATAGATCAAAATATCATCAATGATGACCACAACAAACAAATAAAGGTAGGGTTTGAAGACCCTATTCATAAGATACATGAAGATAGCTAGCGCATTGGTCAACCCAAAGGACATCATAACATACTTAAAATGCGCAAACCTAGTCCGAAAGGCCATCTTAGGAATATCACACTCCCTCACCTTCACTTGATGGTACAAGAACTAAAGATCAATCTTAGACAAATGGCTAGCCCCTTGCAATTGGTCAAACAAATCATCAATCCTTGGAAGAGGATATCTATTCTTGATGGTGGCCCTATTAAGTTACTAGTAGTCAATACACATTCTAAGAGACCTATCCTTTTTTACAAACAGCATTGGTGCACCCCAAGGTGATTGGCTAGGGATAATAAAATCCTTCTCTAAGATGTCGCTCTATTGCTTCTTCAACTCTTTTAACTCTGTCGAGGCCATGCAGTAAAGGGGAATTGAAATGAGTTGAGTATCAGGGAGGAGGTCTATACAAAAATCTATCTCCTTTTTGGGAGAAACATCCGAGAGGTCATTTGGGATGACGTCAAGGAACTCATTTACATCTGATACCAACTCTATAGAAGGAAATTTAGACTAGAAATTCCTAACCCTCACAAGATGATAAAGATATCCATTAAAGATTAACTTACGGGCTTTAATGGAAGAGATGAACCTACCCTTGACCACAACATCATGACTCTCCCGTTCAAGAATGGGTTCATTTAGGAATTGGAATTTGACCCTACGGGTTCTACAATAAATAGATACATACTAAAACGATCCCAAAAGCTCCCAAAAATGTGCCTCGAAAGTGCCCAGAATCATAGTTTTTATATATCTCAAAACTCGTGCATGATATAAAAAATTTGATGTCATATTCTTGTTCATGTGTCATTTTGAGTCAAAATTAATCTAACTCCGATTTAAGAGCAAAATGATTAAAAATTTTAATTTTCACAATTTTACTTATCCAGTGTCTCTCTGTGATGGCACTATGACATGCCTCCATCATAGATGTGTAAATTCAGCCTCCGCGATAGGTCCGCATCGTAGACTAGACATGGACCTATGTAAATTCTGCCTAGTTATTTTTATTGTGGTCCAAGGCTTTTAAGTCTTGGACCAAAGTGTTCACAAAAGTGAAAATACCTATATTTAGAAATTTTTCTCCTACATATCATTCTAGACATTCCCCAATACTCATTAAAACACTTGGCACAATATTTTACTCCTAAACTCAAATTTCAAAACCCTCTCTAGATCTAAGGACTTCGTTTGAAGCTTCAAGTCTCCATTTCCAAGCTTCATCAAGTTCATCTCAAAAGCTAAGGTATATGAATTTCTTTCATCGGTTTCTTTCACCCATGATATCCAAGCTTCCCTTTACTCTAATTTGCATGTTTTAAAGTTGATTTACAAATGTGTCTTTATTATTATCAAATTCACTGCACAGTATGTTGGGGTTTATAAAATTGTGACTATTTTATCATGTTTTGGGCAATGAATATAAAATCTATTATAAGATTTGATGAAGGGTTTTGATGTATATTTCTTGAGGATATTACCTAGTATCTATTAAATGTTTTAAATAGAATTTTCTAGCATTATTTAACTCTTGAATTGCATGCTTTTACACTATCACTATGCACCCTCTAAGTGTTTGATAAAATATCCGATTATGGCTTATTAAGGAGTTGATGGCACAATGCTTATCTTAAGAGTTAAATGACTATATGATGATGACATGATGATAGAATGATGATGAAATGATAATGAAATGCATGTATGCCTATGATGGTTATACAATGATAAAAGGAGAATAGAATGAGGCGAAATGATGATGAAATAATGGTGAAATAATGATGAAACGATTATGTGTATATAATGGTGTGATCATGAGAGAACTTATAGGTATATGATGACTATATGATGATGTGAGAACTTGTGTGTATATGATGACAATATGATGATGAGAGTTATGTATGTATATGATATTATCTTTATAGTATTAGAATGTGACCATGCCCTACTCGGAAGTTGCGCGCCAAGTAACCATGTCAAGGGATTCTTACCTTGATAACCTATTGGAGGGTTTGTACTTCGGCACCACAGGTGGTGGGATGCAACGATCCACAAACCTATGGGGGGTTTGTAACTTGATAACCTATCGGGGGGTTTCTACTCTTGCACCACGGATGGTAGGGTGCGACTATCCACCAACCATGTTGGGTATTCGTACTCATTAACCTTGTTGTGGTATTTGTAATCCATCAACCATGTTGGGGTGTTTGTACCTGTCAACCCGTTAGGGTTTTTTTACTTTGACAACCTCATGAAGGAGTTTTTACCTCAGACACCTCTCCAGCAGTAATAGTGGTCACTCCCTACACTTGTATTATGTTCTATATAAGTATGTTTTACCACAAGCATCTCCCATGCATGACATATTTCTATATGTTACTCGTTGCCTATGCTTATGCATTATTAATATGCCACTTATCTCTTGTTGCATTGCAACCTACGTACTTAGTATATTCAAATGTACTAATGCATACTTTATGCCTACATGATATAACCATGTAGGAACCTCAGCTCCTATTGATTTTTCTTATAGCTAGGTGGATTGTTCAAGATATCTTATGGCGAGTCTTCAAGTTCGGGACAATACCTATTTTCTCTCTAGCTTATGTGTAGACTATGTCTTGTATTTTAGATTACCTATTGTCATTATTATGAGGGTGAGCCCAGTTGCTTATCTTTACCCCCACTCTTATCTATATAGCAGAGTTATTGTTGGATATGTTATGTATCTATGTTATGAGCTCTATCTCCCTTTGACTCTTGATGTTGATGTTATGAAGTTGTCCCTTAGTCCCGTTTAGCTCAGTTACTACTTCTTGTTTTGTTTTATTACTTTTGCAACCAAGGATGTGTAATGACATGCTAAGAGGATTGCTTGGGGTCTGTTCGGGTTTCCTATATGCTATGTCATGACTAGGCCCTAGGCTTAGGTTATGACAAACTTGGTATCAGAGCACTCGGTGGTTAGATCCTTGGTGTCTAACGCTATGTAGTAAATTAGATTCTTATTCATGGTTATAAATCATACCACAACTATGAATAAGAGGCTATGAAACACTCTAGGAAAAGTTTCACTTCTTCATTCTCTATATCGTACAATAGAGTTGGGTTCCCCTAGGGCTTGTTGCTAATGCCTAACCATTATATTTCCAGATATATCTCAAGCTACTCCAGACGATGAGATGACAAATGCGGTGGTTCAACAATGCTCTTTGGGTATTAGCTAAGGCGGCGACAATATTGGTAACTCACCTTGGTCAACAAGTGCGTTCTCCTGAGACTTCTATCGGTAAGAGGGGAGGTAAGGATGCCAAGAGGGCCCGTGGTGAAAGAAAGTTCTAAAGTCGCAAATGTAGAGATGGTGGTGGTGTATTACCTTATGTTAGGGTCCCAAGGTGTGGTAAAGGTCATGATGGCCATGTTTGAGGGGTACCAATGCTTGCTATGGTTGTGGAAAGAAGGGCCACAAGATAATAGATTGCCCTCATAAACACAAAGTTAGTAGAAAAGGTGATGATTGGGTGACTCATTCTAGATGCTTGAAATATGGGAGGAAACATGGTAATAAATATAGGAGGAACATAGGTTCATGCTTTGGGTGTGGTGTGATAGGACACATAATTATGGATTACCCTTATGCTCAAGAAATGGGTAAAGTTGGTCATGTTGATCAAGTGGCTCAAGAAGGGGCTGAGGTGTCCGATGTTGGTACTGGTATGTTAAAACTTTTTTTGGATTTGATGTCTTTGCATTGATGGGCCCAGTGTACCACTATTTCTTTCATTAAACTTTTGGTTGCTAATGGGTTTCATGAGTGACCCGAACTTTCATTGTTGTCTATTTTATTGGTGAGCCTATTGTTGTTGAGAGTTCATGGGTGTTGCTTTATGTTCATATTACATTAGATCTTGCCCTACGACGTGTTGGATTTGTTGTGGTGCACCTTGATGTTATACTTGGGGTTGATTAGTTGCATGCATGTTGTTTCTCATTTGATGTAGTGTCCGTAGGGTTAAATTTTGATTCTCTATTGAATCCGTCCATGGGTGTAGACTGATAAGGTGGATGCAAAGGGTTAAGTTCGTTTCTTGTCTTAAAATATAATTGATAACTAAGGGTTGTCCCATGTTCTTATTGCATAGGGTCTTTAGCCCCCACCTTGTCATGCTTAGGTGGTCTCAAGTTATGATATATGGTTTTATATAAAGCTTGTGAATCATTTGAGGGAAGTGTTACAAATCTTGGGGTATGAGGATTTGTATGATAAGTATTTGAAGTGTGAAATGTGGTTAAAAGAGGTTACCTCCCTAGGTCGTGTGGCGTCAGAGGATACTATTAAGATTGATCTTGAGGAGATATATGTGATTAGAAATTGGCCTAGACATTTGACTACCTTAGATATTAGGAGTTTCTTGGGCTTAGCGGGTTATCACTAGCGGTTTGTGAATGGGTCCCTTCTTATTGCTTCTCCCATGACCAAGTTGACCTAATAGAAGGATAAGTTGTCTCTGTTCCTATCTTGTCCTCACTAGATGAGGTGGAAGGGTTTGTTGTGTAGTGTGATATTGCCCGAATTGGTTTGGGTTGTGTGTTGATGTAAGATGGTTAGGTGGAAGTATATGTTTTTAGATAATTTGAGATGCATTAGAAGGATTATCTTTTATATGACCTTGAGTTGGCAGTCGTCGGGACTTTTACCTTGAAAATTTGATATCGTTGGTCATATAGGGTGTATGTTGGTATGGTCACCGTTCACTAGAGTTTGTAATAGGTGTTCACCAAAAGGGATCTTATCTTGAGACAAAGGAAGTGGTTAGAACTTCTTAAGGATTATGATTGTTAGACCCCGTAATTAACTAAATGGAGGTTAATTGCTCATTCGGGAAAATTGTTGAGATTGAGGTATATTTTAAA
>JAOTQJ010204367.1:0-113853 GCA_025642045.1 Solanum sejunctum
CGATATGCCCATTGAAGTCACCCCCAATTATGATTTTTTCGGTCACCGGTAAGCCTCGTACTACCTCATCTAGATCCACGCAAAAGCTCTGTTTGACTTCCCCATCTAGACCCACTTGGGTCACATAGGCGCTAACCATGTTCACGACATGTCTACCCACAACGAGTTTAATAAACATTATCCTATCGCTAACCTTTCTAACCTCGACCACGTAGTCCCTGAGAAACTTGTCTACCATGATTCCCACCCTATTTCTACCCCTAGAACCACTCGAGTACCACAGCTTAAACCCATCCACGTCCCAAGCCATAGTACCCACCCATCTAGTCTCTTGGACACACGCTATATTAATATGTCTCCGTCTAAAATTCTTTACTAATTCGATGGACTTTCCTGTCAGAGACCCTATATTCTACGATGCGACCCTTAACTTGGAAGGGGTCGTGCCCCTACTACCCCCTTTTTCCCTAACCCCTGACCCCAACTGATGACATAACCCTAGTCCACCATGGGATCTTGACGCCACTATACTAAGACTATTCTCACTCTAAGTAACAACATCAACAATATTCCCAATGTACAGTAACAATATAATATTAAACAGCAATACTGACAAAAACCGCAAGCAGCAATTTACAGCAATTTCCAGTAATACACAGAAATATGCACAACAATGTACAACCGTTTCAAGTAAAAAACGCACAGATCGATAGAATCTAACAAACAATTGAGGCAGACAAGCAGACGCGCAAGTTAACCAACAACATATTCGACTAGCAGAATCCCGCTAAGGCCAACAAAGATATATGCCCAAAATACAGTAAAGCATAATGTAGCGCGGTAAATAAATAAGGCAGTAGCAACAGGGTGAAATGTGGAATAGCTTACTCAAAGTATAAGTAGAAAGATATCACCTGGGAACGAAGAGAATCTCGTCGTTATAGTGGGCATCGCCTGAATGTGTGTGTTACCTGAAAAGAGATTTTAAGACAGGGCCCGACGCAGATCTGGAGCCCTGAACGCGCCAATGACCACAAGCGAGCAGTTACAGTGAGCAGCAGCAGCAGCACGACATCGCTGGAAGATGCTGAGTTTGCCGGCGGCATCGCTGTTCGCTGGGAAACCAACCGTGGTCGCCGACGAGAGGAGAGAAGAGAAATTTCTCCGGTCCGGCAAGGGTTCGTCGGTGCTCGGTCAGTGGAAGGCTTTCCAGCAAGAGCGTCGCGAACCCTTGCCGGAAAAGCGCGACCGGTCGGAGAGAAAGGAACGTTTGAGAGGAGAGAGAAAGGAGCGTATATTAAAAGGAGTGTCTGACCTTAAACTATGTATTCATCATATATATATATATATATAATAAGATTAGCTTTGATTGTAGATATAAATATATAATTGTTATGTATTAAAAAAAATGTATAAAAGACTATATAGTGAAGAAGAAAGAAATGGATGTATATGCTTGTAGAACAATTAAGAAAAATGATAGTTAGATTGTAGTGGAAGAAGTCAATTAAAAAACTACTTATTTGCCAAAGAGGAAGCGAGAGGGTGAAACGGAGAGAAGCAATAAAGAAACACAAAAAATAATAATTGTATTTTATTTTTAAAAAAATATAAGTAAATAAATAAATAAATAAATATTATAAAAAAATATTTCTTGATAACCTGCAGTAACAAGTCAATATTACCTGATGGTGTAAAAATTAGGTACACAAATAGTGCACCAAAATTAAACTCCTAATTTTTATATCAGGATATCACTTTTCCTCCTAATTTCAATTTTTCTTGAATAAAGAAAATGACTTTCTAAGTAAATATTATTGATAAGTCACTATTTGAGATATCAACTCTAAAATTCGTCGACGATCTGATGGTCAGATGCAAAATAAAATTAATCAATCACTAACACTCAATCTTCACCAAATTGGATGTAGGTTATAAAATCGTATATTCATTAAATCAGTGACATGCAAAATATTTTGCAAGCGATGTCACTTTTGAATAAACAAATTAGTGTTTTAAGATTTTTTAAAAACAAAAGTAAGTTATATTAATTTGATTTTCGTTAACATTAAAAAAATAATAATCAAAGAAAAGAAGTACCAAAAAAAAGCTAAAACATAAATAAATAGTCGTTTAATATTATTTGCTAAATAAAAGATAATAGTCCAAACAAGGATACATGTATCCAAATGAAACAGATAGACTATGATCTAACATAAAAACATTAAAAATCTTCTAACACAGAAAGATGATAATCCAATTTTTTCCCTTATTTTAAAAAAGGAAAAAGTAGTCTTATAATTATAACATTAGAACCGAGTGAATATTTTATAACTTGCATCTGTAGTTGCGATTCCAATTTCATTTCCTTTCCCTACTTATATTTATGTTATCCTTAAATCATAATGCTGATATAGTTTTTGAAAAGGATAATAGTATTAATGACCTTTTGTTGGAAAGTGAGAAGAGGATTGCCATCACCATCTACAAAAACTCGACGTTCACGTAGGCTAAAGACCTTTCCTTTGATAGAAAATACAACATTTTGATTGGCATCTAGGACTTGAAAAGAACCATCATTTAAGGTCATGACCTCTTAACTACGCTCAGATCAACACCATATGGAGCACAATATTGTGAACCTATCATTTCCACGCGCTCTACATCCATAGCTATTTGTGGATCTCTTGTTCCTCTTCAATCAGGAGTTTGGAGATATTAGAAGAGTAGAAGAAACTGAAATCTGTGAACTTCGTTTTATGGCTCTTAATCATACGAGAATAAAGGATAATGTTCAAGTTCGTGTAGAATTTTACAAAATATTCGGATGCTCATTTTAAACCAATTACTTTATTCTTGTGAACTAGTCTTTCAGCATTGTATATACCACCACATTATTATTTTTTTCAAAAAATAAAAAATAGTTAATGTGTACATTTCTCTATATTTACGTCTATATCTTACCTTAAAAGAATAAATTTCCTAACTTGTATGTTAAATTATTGTAATATCCCTAACTTAAAACACCAATTTAGTATATCTTTTATATTTTATTTTATGTTATAATTTATTTAATTATATTATATCATATTATACAAAGTAGATATTTTTTTATATTAAATGATTGTGTCTTTCTTGAGTAGTAGATTGGAGATTTTAAGCCTAGGCCAGGTTTGGTTGAATTTATAGCCAGGTGAGCTTAAGGAATCCTAGACTTTAGATTCTAGGGAGAATGATTATGGGGAAAGATTTAGGCCTATGATTTATGGTGGATAAAAGCCCTAGCTTGGGGAAGATGATCATGGAAGTAATCAATGATTAGAATTTTCTATAACCTGGGTAAATTAGGCCATTATTGTTGATTTTTTATTTTTTTTTCTTGATTATTTATTGACCAAGAATGAGTTAGGACTTTAGAGAAGGGAAAAACACTGCTTCTATAAAATTCAAGGCTTATATTGAGTTAGGTGATGGTTTAATATTCTCATTTGTGTGATATATGCACGTTAACTAATTCATAGTACTTCTTGCATGTTTGTAAAAAAGGGAATGACAAAATAAACTATTTGGTAACCTGTCATGATCTAATTGCATGCAATGAACCCTTACTTGAACTTGGCCAGCATTGCATTATTTATTGTGGATGTGATTATGATTATGATTATGCTCGTGTTTATGGAGGTGTCATATTTGTTCACATCTGTTATATTATATTGGGTGTTACATTCAAGCATATCTATTATATTGGATCAAGTGTCACTTTCCAACACATTTATTATAGTATATTTTGTGTCACATTATGACACATTTATTATAGTGGATCAAGAGTCATGTTCTGGCACATACTTGCTTGGGTTTGGATCCCTTGAGAGGGATATTATTACATTTTAATAAATTGATAACTTGAAATTATATGTGTGCATGAACTGTGAAATATCATATTATGTTAGTATGTGTATGGATTACTGTGTTTTGGTTCCTTTTCTATATCCTATTATTGGAGTAGCTGCATGATCCTACATGTACACTTTATTTTGTGTACTAATTCTATATTCATTTTAGTCGAACCGCCTAGTTTGCTACACTTGCTTTTTTATTTGTTGAGTACAATGCATCTTAAAATGGCAACGAATAGACCTTTGTTAAATGATCATTTATTTTAGAATTTAAAGATGAGCGAGCATACTTTAGGCTTCTATGGATTCCTTCTTCATCTTAGCCCACATTATATTAAGACTTAGACTTCACTTATTTATTTTTGTGGTTTAGTTTTGGGGTTGCCTCCCTAATAATTAGACATTATAGAAGCGTTCTGATATATTGACTCTTTGTTTATAGGGTTGCCTCCCTAAGTATAGGCATTTTCACTCAGAGAAACACTTAGACCCAAGACCCATAGGCCTTAGACCAGACAAGAAAAACTGGGCAAAACTTGTACTAAGGCGCGCCCTTGGTGCGTTTCGCCAGGGATGTGAAATGATCTCTAGGAATCGTATTTTGTGATTTTTGAATTTTGATAGGTTGCTATTAAATCAGGTCTAGACCCATCTCCTCTCCATTTGACCTCCTGAATAATAATATGAAGTCAAAATTTTGATACTGCACATGGATTTTGAGATATATGAAAATTACGATTCTGGGCACTTTCGAGGCACATTTTTAGGCACTTTCTGGGGTCGTTTCAATATCTCCCCTTTGGGAATATTCATCCTTGAATGTCAAAGACACGTATATGAGTGATGCAAACAAGACACTTTCAGTCCACATAAGGATGCAATAATGCAGTTAAAAATTATTTTAAAAATCTCATCATAAGTGTAAAATCATCATGAACTTGTCAATTTAAACATTAATGTATACAATGATATGAGGGATGAACTTAAGGCTTGAGATCATATAAAGGACTTAAATCAATACCTTAGGCTTTAGTGGAGTAAAAGAGATAAGGATATAGCTTTTGCATATCCGTTTCGGCCCACTAAGTAGCGCTTTCGACTTGTTGGTTCCTCCAAAGGACCTTGACAATAACAACTTTTTGTTCCTAAACGTCTTCACTTGCCTATACAAGATCTCTACTGGACCGCTTCATATGTCAAGTTGTCTTCAACTACCTGCACAACATCAAGAGGCACAATAGCACTATGATCCACCATATACTTCCTCAACATAGATACATGAAAGACCGAATGAACAATTTCATTTCTCTAGGCAAATCCAACTTGTAGGCCTCCTTACCAATCCTTCACATCATCCTATAAGGACCCACATATCTAGGGCTCAACTTGACCTTCTTATCAAGCCAGACGACAACCTTTATGGGTAAAACCTTCAAATAAACCCAATCACCAAACTTGATTCAAGATCCCTTCTCCTCACATCAGCATAAGACTTTTGGTGAATTTGGGATGTTTTTAACCTTTTTATAATCATCATTACCTTCTCCATAGTATCTATAACCAGATCTAGACCCAATAAAGCCCCTCGCCAACCTCAAACTACCAAATCGGTGATCTATAGCGTCTACCATAGAGAGCTTCAAAAGGAGCCATACCGATGCTAGAATGATTGCTATTGTTTTATGTAAACTAAATCAATGGAAGATGATTATCCCAACTACTTTTAAGCTCCAATACATAATCCCTAAGAATATCGTTAAATGTTTGGATAGTTCTTTTGGCTTAGCCATCTGTTTGAGGGTGAAAGAATGTACTAAACTTTACTTTGGTTCTAAGGACTCTTTGGAAAGAGCTCTAATAGTCTGAAGTGAATTGTGCACCACTATTCGATATGATAGATAAATGAACCCGATGCAATCTCACCAAGTCATGAATTTAAAACCTAGCATACTCTTCAGTCCCATATTATAGTCTTACTTGGTAGAAAATGAGCCAATTTTATTATCCTATTAACCACAATCCATATGAAATCAAAACCCTTTGTAGTCTTGGGAAACCGAACCACAAAATCTATATTAATCTTTTCCCACTTTCAAGTAGGAATCTTTATGTATTGGGTTAGGCTACCCAACCTTTGATGTTCAGCTTTGACTTGTTGGAAATTATGGCAACTGAAAAAAAACTTTAGAATGTCCCTCTTCATGCCTTTCCATCAATACACTTCTTTCAAATGCCTATACATTTTAGTAGACCCTGGGTGAATTGAATACGAAGAACCATGAGCCTCACCCAGATGATAATGCACACTCATATCATAATCCTTAAGAAGTTCTAACAACCTTCTTTGACTCAAGTTAAGATACTTTAGAGAGAAAACATATTGGAGGCTCTTACGATTGATAAACACATCAGCATGCACCCCATACAAATAATAATGCCATATCTTTAATGCAAATACAAAGGCGTCTAGTTCAAGATCATGGGTAGGGTAGTTCTTTTAATGCACCTTGAGTTGCCTAGTAGCATAGGCTATGACCTTACCATTTTGCATTAGAAGACAACCCAAACCAACTCCAAAATCATCACAATACACAAGAAATTCCTCTAGCCCTTCCAATAGTGAAATATAGGAGCAGACACAAGCTTATCTTTCAGTGTTTGGAAGATCCTCTCACACTCATTGATCCATATAAACTTGGCCTTCTTTTGAGTAGATTTTGTTATAGGAGAAGCAATAGAAGAAAACCCATTCATAAATCTCTGGTAGTAACCCACTAAGCCCTTGAATCTCCTAATATCTGACGGGGTCAATGGTCTAGGCCAATTTCTAATCACATTCGTCTTCTTAGGATCCACCTTTATACCATCCCCTATACTACATGACCTAGGAATGCAACTTCTTTCAAAAAAATTCACATTTCTCATATTTAGCATATAATTTCTTTTCCCTCAGCCTTTGCAACACTACCCTCAAATGAGCCATATGCTTCTCCTCATTATGTGAATAGATAAAAATGTCATGAATGAATACCACAACAACTGAATCAAGGTAGGGTTTAAAGATCCTGTTCATTAGGTCTATGAAGATGGCTGGTGCATTGGTTAACCCAAATGATATCACAACAAACTCATAATGTCCATACCTAGTCCCGAAGGATATCTTAGGAATATCACAATCTCTGTCCTTAACTTGATGATACGCAGACCGAAGATCAATCTTAGAAAAATGGCTAGCTCCTTACAATTGGTCAAACAAATTATCAATATTTGTAAGAGGATACCTATTCTTGATAGTAATCTTATTAAGCTGCCGGTAGTTAATACACATTCTAAGAGACCCATCCTTCTTCTTCATAAACAACACTGGTGCACTCCAAGGTGATTGGCTAGGCCTAATAAAACCATTCTCTAACAAGTCCCTTGGTTGTTCCTTCAACTCCGCCGAAGCCATACGATAAAGGGGAATAGAGATGGATTGAGTATTGGGGAGGAGGTCTATACCAAAATCTATTTCCCTTTCAGGAGGAACACCGGAAAGGTCTTTGGAAAGACATCAAGAAATTCATTTACAACCGAAACTGACTCTATGGGAAGGACTTTAGACTCCACATCCCTAACCCTCACAAGATAATAAAAACACCCCTTAGAGATCAAGTTACGGGCTTTAATGCAAGAGATGAACCTACCTTCGACCACCACAACCTGACTCTCCCACTCAAGGATGGGTTCATTTTGAAATTAGAATTTGACCCTTTGGGTTCTACAATCGATGGAAGTATAGTATTCGTACAACCAATCCATCCCAAGAATGACATCAAAATCAACCATGTCCAACACAACAAAATTATAAGGCAATACTTTATGCAAAATACAAATGGTACAATCTATAAATCATACTAGCAATAATCGATGCACTAATAGGAGTAGACACCTCATATGACTCACATAGCCATGTGGGGTCAACATAGAACTTTTTGGAAACAAATGGGGTAAGAAAACAAAGAGTGGCACCTAGATCAATCAATGCATACACATCAAAATCAAAGATTT
Source organism: Solanum sejunctum (assembly GCA_025642045.1). Classification (NCBI taxonomy): domain Eukaryota; kingdom Viridiplantae; phylum Streptophyta; class Magnoliopsida; order Solanales; family Solanaceae; genus Solanum; species Solanum sejunctum. The sequence goes on from JAOTQJ010204367.1 coordinate 7,947, forward strand.
TTAGCATATTGGTAATAACGTTAGGCACCTGATTAACCCCTTGCTCCCACGCAAAGCATAAACCAATAGTTCCTTGTGGCACCATCTTGTCGGCCATCTCTTCCCAATGGAAGCACATTAGCACATTTTGGATGAAACTCCTTACCCTTGTTGCGATTTCGAGTTCAATCCATCACCTTATGCGTAACTTCTCCACATCCATAACAAGCATGAGTATCCCTCAAGCACGGTCCACTATGACCCCTACCACATTTCTAGCACCCAATATTAGGAACCATGCCTCCAATACCTTGAGCCCTCGAAAAATCATTGAAAACCCTCTTTTGCAATACATGAGAAGACATTAGGCTTTGATGGAACTGGCCACCCCTTTGACTATGGAACTTCACTTCAAAATGGGCCCTTTTAGCCTCATGACTCCTCTTTTTCCTCAACTTTTCCTTTTTCATTTATTCAACATAGGTCATCACATGTAATAAGTCCATGTCATAATTAACATGGCAGATCGACACTCCTCACTCACCAAGTCGGAAATACCCATCACAAATTTGTTTATCCTAGACCTTGAGTCGACCACCAAACATAGAGCATACTTTGAAAGTTGATTAAACTTGAGGGCATACTCCCTCACTCTCATAGACCCTTGTCACAAATTCATAAAAATTCTACTAAATTAGCTTCCCTAAGCTCAAGAAGGAAGAACCGGTTAAGAAAGGCCACCTTGAAGTCTTTCTATAGAACCATATTGTTGAGTCCCTTCTCTTCCTTCCGTAGATTGTACCATATTTGTGCTACCCCATTGAGTTGGTAGGCCGCTAATTCTATCTTATCCTCCGACCTCACACCATGATATCCAAAATCTTGTAGACTTCATTAATGAATTCTTGAGGGTCCGCACTCATCTTTAACCTATGTAGTTTTTGGGGATTCATCCTCACGAAATCTCTCACCCGAGATGATAGTGTAGGGGCATGAGGGGATTGGGACCATTGGTTGGCTTGGTTATCTTGGTAAGCCATAACTTCTTCAAGCAAAGTGAGAGCATGCCGAAGTTCTCCATTATTCGGTTGCCCCTCGGGCATATAGGCTCGTCTATCTCTCGTGTAAGGTATGATTTAGCATACCAAAGGACAATCATTATGGGGAAAACCTTACCTCAACTTCTATAACACGACATAGAGTTAGAAGAAGGGAAATATATTCTAAATGCCTCATAGTCTCTAGCTTATAGTTGTGGTGCACAACACAATCATGAATAAGACTCTAATCGATGCAGTATGTTGGACTCCAAGGATCTAACAACCTAGTGTTTTGATGCCAAATTTGTCACAAACCAAGCCTAGGGCCTAGACGTGACACCACACAAGAGAAATCCGTAGGGACCCCAAGCAAGCCTCTTAATGCATCATTACACACTTAGTCATGAAAGCAATAGAATAGCGACAAGATTAGAAATAGGGATAGTTGAGGCTAAGGAACATTATTCATATTATAACAACAAGATTCAAGAGAGAGTCAAGCTTATAACATTATATATGACATATCTAACAACACCTCTACTACATAGATAAGAGAGGGGAACGAGACAAATAACCGAGCTCACCCTCATAGTCAAAATTTACATGAATGAAAAGTAGTATTAGTATATAACATGAGACAATAAGTAGCATCCCTAGAATGGAGGACTCACCAACAAACTTGAGTGGAATCGTACAATCCACGTGGATGGGGATGCTCAAGCGGGACTCCGATTCCTACATGGTGACATCATGTAGACATAGAGTATGAGATAGTACGTTTGAATGTACTAAGAATGTAGGATGCAATGCAACAAGTGATAAGCACCATAATCAAAATGCACAACATAGGCAATGAATAAACATATAACGATATGACATGTATAAATAATGCTTGAAGTAAAACTATTTTCATATATAACATAATCCATGTGTAAGGAGAAACCACTTTAGTGCAATCCAAGGCCTACCAATTTCTTGGAGAGGTGCTTGAGGTACAAACCACTTCATGTGGTTGATGAGGTACAATCCCCTAATATGGTTGATAGAGTAGAAGCCCTCCAACTTGGTTATCAAAGTAGAAACCCCTCGACGTGGTTACATAGGCCTGCCACCTTTCTAGCGAGGTGATCGAGGTACAAACCCCTCAACAAGATTACCCAAGCATACAACCTCCTGAGTGAGGCTTGGTCATTTTCCCGACATCATAGAGATAATAACATATACATACATTTCTTTCATCAGCGTATAGTCATTTAACTCACAAGACATATATCGAGCCTTCAATTCCTCAAGAAAACCATAATAAGACATTTTTTAGAACACTTGGCGGGTGTGTAGTGTTAGTATAAAACCATGTAATTCAAGAGTGAAATCATGCTAGAAAATTCATTGTAAAACCATCAATAAATACTTGATTACACACTCAAACAATACACATCAAAACTGTTTATCATATCTCACATTAGATATTAGATTCATAGATTCAAACATGCTAAAATTGTTATAACTTCATGAAACCCCAATGTTGTGTGCAGTGAAATTCATAATAGGTAAGACTCATGAGTAAACCAACTTTAAATTATACAATTTTAGGTAAAAGAGAGCTTGGTGATCATGAGTGAAAGGAACCCATGAAAGGAACCCACGTAGCTTAGCTTGGGAGAATAGCTTGATGAACATTAGAGATGGAGACTTGAAGCTTGAGTGAGAACCTTGAAATCTGGATGAGTTTGAGACTTGAATTAAGGAGATAAAATATTGATTAAATATTTGAGTGAGTATTTGAGAATGTCTTGAATGATATAAGTGTGAAATAAGGCTAGGTATAGGCATTGTTATGCATGGGAACACTTAGACCCAAGACCCAAAGGCCTTGGACCAGGCCAGAAAAACTGGGCAAAACTTGGACTGAGGCGCACCCTTGGCGCACTGTGCCAGGGGCGCGAAAAGCTCTTTGGAAATGAATTTTTGCAATTTTTGAATTTTGATACGGTTGCTCTTAAATATAGGTTAGACATATTTTCCACTTAATTTGACCTCTTGAACAAAAATATGAAGTTGGATTTTAGATATCACACATGAATTTTGAGATATATGGAAATTACCATATTGGGAACTTTTGAGACACATTTTTTGGAACTTTTTGGGGTCGTTTCAAGGTTGATAATGGAGAGATTGATAGAAGCCCATAGTAGACAAAAGTCCTACCCTGATATAAGGAGAAAAAATCTTGAGTTTAATGTTGGTCCATGGGTTTACTTGAAAGGCTCGGTGGAGATTTTGGATAGACAAATGAAAATGTTTAGAAATAAATATGTACTTCTATCATGGTCTTTTGTAGGAACCAACAAGTTTAAAGTGCCACATGGGAAGCCAAGGCGGACATGAAAAAGTGATATCCATATCTCTTCTACTCTACTCAAGCTGAAGGTACTAATTTAAGTCCCCACTATATGATTTCAAATATTTAGTTTCAGCCCTCATGTTATATTGCATGCATTCATGTTTATGGTGATTTTTGACATTCATGTCAAGATTTTTGAAAATAACATTCAAATGCATTTGTTGCATTTATGTCGGCCTGAAATCTTCATAATTATTTCTCTTACGAATGTTTCTTTGACATACGGGGATGAATTTTCCTAAGGAGGAGATATTAAAATGCTCCAAAATGTGCTTCGGAATTCCCCATAATCATAATTTCCATATATCTCAAAATTCAAACGTGATATCAAAAAGTTCATTTCATATTCTTGATCAGGAGGTAAAATTGAGTGAGAAATAGGTATAATCTGGATTTTAGAGGACCCGTAGGAAAAAATAATTTTCGCTAATTTTTTATTTTTAGAGAGCATCCGTGCCCCTGGCGCGACGCAACCTAAGTGTAGAGTAGTGTAATTTCTCCTTCGCATTTGGTCTGCACCACTGATTGAACACAGACTAGTACAATATTTTCCTTAATTTTTTTATTTTAGGTACGGGCATTGGGGTCATATCCCCATGTCCTCTTAAGCGTGAAATCACCCATACATAGCCATTTTTCATCTCTATATCTCATAAAACCCTCTCTCAAACCCCTCTAGGACTCTATGAATTGTCTCATTCAAATCTAAGGATCTCAAGATGAACATTGGAACTTAAGGATTCATTTCAAGCTGTAAGAATACTTCAAGTTCACCTCAAAGAATTCAAGGTTAAGGATATGTGAATTTCATCCATTGGGTCCCTTTCAACCATGGAGCCCAACCTTCCCTTTTTATGAAAATTGCATATTTTCAAGTAGTGTTACCTATAGGTATCTCTTATCATGGATTATGAACATAAATTATGTTGGAATTTTGATGAAATATTGATTGATTATGCATGACTATCTCTTTCACTTATACCATGAATTGATTTTGTCTATTGAAACTATGCATGTTTTGAGCTACGAAACTACGAATTATCATGAGCCGTTGTAATAGATTTCAAGGTACCCTATATTAGGGTTTTACTAAATGTTTGTGTGTTGATTTACATTAAGTTTACTCATCTTATTTCACTCTTGAATTGCATGATTTAGAACAAGTATCATGAACCCACTATGTGTTTGATAAAATGTCAAGACAAAAATTCTTAAGTTATTGATGATCTATTACATGATTTACAAGTCAAGTGACTTCTTGATGACTAAGGGCTTTCAAGTATGTTTTGAATTCATGAAACGCATCTATGATTTTACAAGTATCAAGTTAAACCCTATTTCAAGATTTTACCTCTTGTGAGCCATTCATGTTAAAGCAAGGGTTCATGTATGATTATGATCTACTCTCATGCTCAAGTTAGGCTCACTACTAGATTTCAAGCATGTTTAAGAGCTAATCAAGTCATGTTTTTACAAGCTATTCATGTTATGACTACAGTATGATTATTTAAAGTATTCCATGGATTTAACTTAGTCCAATTGAGTCTTAAGATAGGGGCTCGACTCAAGGGGTCCTTATATAATGTCTTTAGTCTCTAAATTATATGCCACCATAGGATTATGATTATTACCATTTCTATACTTGTGGATTCAACTTGTTCATGTTATTATGTTTAGTTTTCCTTGGCAAGTACACCACACTTAGCTAGGGGTGTTATGCCCGATCACCCTAACTGAGGGGGTGTCAGGCCTCATAGTCCAAGTTGTAGCTTCTCGGTCTATGTCATTTGAGGTCACTTCCCATATATATATATGCTACTTATATTTTGCAAGATGGAGGATTTACAAGCATGTTTTACTACGAACATTGATAATGCATGTCATATTGAGATTATATATCTATTGCTTATGATTATGCACTTTGACTATATTGGCTGATGTTTTGTTGCATAGCATCCCACATGCTTAGTACGTATACTCTATGCCTACATGATATTATTCTGTAGGGGTCAGAGCTCCTTTTGATCCTCTGCGTGGCTAGTTTGGTACTTCAGAGATAAGGATTGGTAAGTCCTGAAGTTCAAGGATACTGTCTATATTACTCTTGCTATTTTGAGACTTCTTCATGTTGAACACTTGTTATTATGAGAGTGAGACCGGAAAGTGCTTGGCCCCCATTCCATTCCATGTTAGAGGTATTATTGTATATTATGATGTATTTATACTTTGAGCTTTATTCTTTATGCTTTCATAAATATCAAGAGTTCCTTTAGTCCCACATCCCTTATTTATTATATCTCTTGTTGTTGTTTAATTTACTTCCGCGATCAAGGATGTACGATTGATATGCTAAGAGGCTTATTTAGGGTCCTTTTGGGTTTTCATTTGTCATGTCATGTCCAGGCCCTAGGATTGTGTCGTGACAAAATAGTTAACACATTCTACAATAGTATCAGGACAAAAGCCCATGATAATAAGCCCACAGCAAGAGGCAAGAACTGAGTATGGGTAGCACCCACTAAGGGCACCGTCCAAGTTAAGAAGGCAATAGTTGAAGGGGTCACACTTGCATCAGAGGATGGAATTAAGAGAATGCGGGGTTAGAGGTCGAGTGAAATGTTGATATAGAAGAGAACACCCATATTATGGCCGCAAGACTCCCTCCTTTTGACCTCATCATTATACTGTAGGCACTAAATTTTCTGTTTTGGTTGGCTAATTCTAGAAGTATCCCCATTTTACCAATTTCTCCAGCTCCTACCACTCATTTTGTTCCTACTATGGATATTATTATTGGGGGAGCAATAGGTAATGATTCTTTTTTTCATCCACTTCTTGGTCGAGTGATGTCCTATATAGAGCATGAGATACTGTCAAAATTATTGAAGTTGAAGCCGCTAATCTTCTAAGGTAAAGAAAGTGCAGATGTCAATTAATGTCTAGATTATTATGAGAGGCTACAAAATCTGGTTATTATGTATTAGCATGTCATAGAGTTTGTGATTTTTCAGCATCAAGTTGAGTTGGAGAGCTTATGTGGAATGCATGTCTCCTTTCTTGCTACCACTTACTTATAACTAGTTTCATGCCTTGCTTCTAGATAAATATGTGCCCTTGACATTGACAGATCTCATGAAGGATGAGTTCATGGTACTTAAGTCGGGTAGCATGACAGTGACTGCTTATGAGGCTAAATTCCATGCCTTGTCTGGACATGCCATCCAATTGGTGACTACAAAAAAAGAGAGGATCTGCTTGTTTATAAAAGGTTTGAACTCTAAGTTATACATATTATTTGTCGATGTGATAGCTACAGATAAGAGTATTAATAAGGTGACAACTTTTGTTAAAAAGGTTGAGGGGTTATGGAAAGTTGGGAAGGACAAGGCTCTAGCTAGGAGGCCCAAAGTTTCATCTAACTTTCAAGGTTCCTACTCTTGTGGACCAAGAATGTAATGCCTCGTATATTGAAAGGGTCAAATTATGGATAATGGATGTAATTTTGGTTTGTTCTATGGTGATATGTGATACTTTTCTATGGCCCATGACTGGCTTTATGAGTTGAGGATAGGCCTCGTGGATGGGACAAAGACTTGGATTAATTTGGAAAATTAAGGTTGGTTGTATGAAGGGTCCTACTACCCAAAAGGATCGATCATACTTTGATGTACGAGTCATAAATTGACCTCGTGGATTGGGAATGATGGGTGAAGATTTAGCTAAGTGTAGAGTCCATGTACAAAGGATATCTACATCCCCTAAATGGAACTATGAGTCGTAAATGAGGGTTCATAGATTGATGGTTTAGTATTAGGGTTTGGAAGTTTAGGGGTGTAATTGGGATGAAACACCATCTGCGAGTTTTAGATTGATTTACGACCATAGATCTAGCTCGTGATTTCCCCCACAAATTTTTAATAAAGGGTATTGTAACCTTTCCTTATATCCTAACTTCTACACTACATCATTTTGACGCCTATAACTACCCATATCAGTCATAAACTATCCCAAACCCTTTCATTACAAATCATTCTCCCAAATTATTCTAAGTCTAACTCCCAATTTTTCTCAAGACACTTTGAAGGCAAGAACAAGGCTTTCAACATTTCACCCTTCAAGATCAAGGATAAGGGGTGGAAAGTGAACACTCCAAGGTGGTAGAAAACATACAAATGAATTTTATGCGCACCATACAAGGCAAGAGATTAAGGAGACTCCCGATATGCTATCAGTACGTTAAAGGTCTTTAATTTTGATATGTATGTGATCCACAAACGCCAACACACTTTTCACAAGTTAAAGTGTGGACTATCTTTAAAAGTATATTTACCCAACTTGGAGTCGAGGTCCTACTCACAAAGAAATGATTAGGTTAGAGTTCAAATCAAGAACTAACTTTGTTGTTTTAATCTTTCATAGTATTAGCAAACAACACATAAAAACAAACAATCTGAAGGTAAATTTTTAAGGGGAAATTATCACTAAACAAAAGTAGTAAAATCAAAAATCAAGAGAGTTTAAGTAGCTTCTAGGGAACATAGATAAACATAGAAGTAGTAGCTAGCATGGGTATTTGAAAATACTCAGATGACAGTGAATCTCCATGGGTAGGTCAAACATTTGATCAATGTTCTCCCTAATTCAAGATAAACTTTCCACTAGAACTTTCTCAAGCTACCATGAGGTCAATACATAAGATGTCAACCTTAGAAAAAACCACCCATCTCAAGAATATTTAATTAACTCAACATATTAATAGCTATTCATTATTTAACCTCACTTCATGCAACTTTTTAAAGCATACATGAAGTTCCTAACCTGGGACTAAGTTTGAAACCTTAATCTGTATATAAAAACATGGTTAATAAAGAAATCCACAAGGATTCATCAATGAATCAAGTAAAATCAAGCACTCAACAACAAATTACTACATAATGGTCTATATTATCTCCCTAGAAGTATAGGATTTTTTAAACTAATCATAATATAGAACATGGGTAATTTACTAAGTAGATTCTCTTTTATTGAATTAGTCTTCAAGTACAAGAAATTCATAAGAAATCCACAAAGGTTCAGCAAAACCCTTATCTTCAATAAAGATTGATTTATTTTCTGTCCCCTACTCTCTCTACACAAAAGAAAAGAAAAAATTGCTCTCCAATAAAAATTATACCCTATCAAAAATGTACTACTCACTACTAGAAATTTTAATACAATCCTTCTATTTTTAACCAACCAAAATATGCTAGACCCGGAGCTATTTATACTGTGCAGAAAAAGTACAAAATATCATAATCGAAATTCCAATTAATGACTTTAGTTGAGCTTTCCATCCTGGTTGGCAATACGCCTTTTGGAACTTTAGTTTACCCTTTAACCTGTGACTTTAGGATGTCCTGTTATGCGAACTAAGTCAAGCTCGCTAACAAAGTTGGTGACTCGCCAAAACTTTACTATAGCTTGCCTTTTCTCCAATTGATCTACTTCTCCTTGGGTGATCTTTGGACAATGTCTGGGGTACTTTGGCAGCTCGCCAAGTACCATTTATGGTGCTCAGTGTCTCATTGTTCATTGTTTGCTCATTTTTGCCTCTTTTTGCATGTTTGTGTTTCAAGTGCTCCTCAATGTTTATCTTGCTACAAAACAACAATTTATATTAGTTTATTGCAAAAAATAGGGCATCAAGACACTTTTTATGCACAACTCAAGCCCTAGATAAGTGCAAATTTGCCTCATTAATACCCCTGACTTAAATTGTTACCTTTCCTCGAGTAAATCATATGTCAACTACTTCAAAGATCATGTCTAGGAAATGTACTAATTGACACTCAATTTTTCAAGGCATAGCATACATTCACCATTTAACCACTCACATGTATACTTTGAGCTTCAGAGAATGACTAGAACGTACCTTCTGGAGCTTTCACTCAAAAGGCTCATCGAAAGGCAAAACTATGCTAAACAATTATGCTCGATTAACCTCATATCAAAGAAGATCCCATTCTCATAAGGCAATGCAATATAAAGATCAAGAGTCACACAACACTCACACTCCCAAAAGAATAAAACCATGCGCAAATCAACTCATAAACTTGCCCTTATTTTCTGGCTAATACATCAATCAACTTATGAAAGATCACAAAGAGTTTTTTGGGCTTGTAATGGGGCTGAGAGCAAGGTAAGGTAGTATTATGGGATAGTGACTAACCTTCTTGGTGTATGACCTTGATTCGAACTATCATTCAACATATATACCACATCAAACTTGGCCTAAGCTTAACATTCAATTCTTCTCATCTTATCAACCTTAACAAGGCATTCCGTCCCATTTTTAATACAAATTCCAAGCTAGGCAATAAGATGTGCTTATAACCAACTAAGTTCAAAGCTCTTCCATCATGGGACAACTTTTCGAAGCTGACTTTTGCCTTAGATATACCATACCCACAACTTAGGCTTTTGGCCTAAAGTTGGATTATTCTAGGGGTGTCAAATTGATGGGTTGGGCTGAATTTGAGAATATTAAAATGAGTTGGGATAGAAATTAGGTTGGATTATGACCTATGCAAACTTAATTTGGGCTCAAACAAGTTGGGTTCAAGTGGACAAAAATTCAAGTTGGGTCATGACCCGCCTAATTTGACCCGCTCATTCTCAATAGTTCTAACATATTATTATTTATTTTTTATCATCACAATTTGAATTTGAACTCAAGAAATAAAATAAAAACTTACAAATTGATACATAAATGATAGAAAATATAAAATAGATAGATAATATACTTTACATCAATACGAGTTAAAATTCCTAGAACGGGTTGAAATCGAGGATTAAATTGGGCTCAATTGAGGATTCTTTTGATATGGGTTAAGACTTGAATAGATTGGGATTGTACTCAATTAAAATGAGCGTGAGCCCAACCCATAAACTTTTGGGTGGGTTACCTACATTTGGGCTCATTGTGACACCCTTAGATTAGTTTATCAAGTCAAACACAAAGAAGAACATGGGCAGGCAAATACAACTAGAGATTTATTTTGGTTCGAGTTTAGCAAAAAGGAAAGGTAAGTCTCTAATGGTGCCAAGTAAAGCACACACTCACATGGGAAATCAAAATACGGTAATCATGGGGTCTAAAAAATTAATAGTGGATACTTAAATAAATGCCTAAGATTTTCTCATTCATTCATTGATATCAATCAGTTAGATCAACCGAGCAAGTTCTGAGTGTCATTGAACAACTTTCTAGTCAAAAGATCTCACCACACATGGCTTTTCAACACAACTATCCAATTTTATTCTAACAAAATAAGTTTACTCAAGTTCAATAATCATCATAAAAATTCGTGTTGGTTTCAATCTATTCATGACAAGATGCTATGAGTCCACACATAAATTATGCAACTCTTAATGTCTCATCAAACCAACCCAAGCAAATGTATGTCAAAAGTATAATTTGAGACATTAATATTTATCAAAATCAAGACTAAAAAGTTACTCAAGGATGTCAATCCATTCCAATGTAGCAACATATCAATAAGCCAACAATATAGAACAAAATAAAATTATATCTAAACAAAAACCAAAGTACAATAGATACAACCAAAGATAAATAACAAACACACAAAAAAGATATTTTCGGTGTGCATAACCCAAATAAAATGGATTAGGTTCTAACCAACACCCCCCAAAATAAAGATTAATGTCTTTAATGCACATTAATAGGAATAAAAGAGATGGGTAGAGAATGACCAAATCAAGATAAAGAAGCCCCTTAGGTAAGTGTGGATTGGAGGGTTGGGTCAGATGTTAGAGCATTTAGAATTGAGGGATCAGTGACTTATGGAGCAAAAGGAGCAACTTCTTCTCTAGTGTTGGAAGGTAGTGTTCTCTCGAAACATGGCTAGCAAATGTCCTCTAAAGATCGCTCCAAAGGCGTCTGTATTAATAAATCCTCTGTACCCAAAATAACATCAATATATGGAACCCTATTTAGCTCTAGGTCATATAAGTCCTCCTTATCCATCTTGGCTCTCAGGTCATTCTCATCCCCCCTCCCAACTCAGACATTTCCAGTAACAATGGTAGTTGGAGTAGTTGTAAAAGACAATTATTGGCTACTCATTAGTGGTGGAAATGAGGTAGAGCTAGTGGGTTTCTTAGGTCCCCAATCTAGTGGAATATTTGTAGATCAAAGTTTGCCTATTTTAACTTAGATATTCGCTATATCAACTTAGATACCAGTGCCATCCTTAGAAGATGTTGGAGCTAGCCTCATCTCTAAATCCTTAACCCTATAAGTGAGATGATCAAGCCTGTGACAATAATCATCCAAAATCTCTGAATGAGATGTCAGTTATGGATGAATAAGAGCTAGGGCTGCTTGTCATATCTCGTCTATATTTCTACCCAAAACAGTGTAGAAAATGCATTCGACATGCTTTGGAAGATTCCAGAACTCTCTCTAGTAGTGCAGAAGATTGAATATAGCATTAGAGAGTCCCAAAATGTTCTAGAGAGTTGTATAACAGTTTTGGGCAGCCAACTTATATAAATATCATGGATATTTAGTAAGAAATATCTATATATTTGTTAGGAAGAATCTAGAGGATTAACCTTGACCATTGGATCAAGTTAATACTAGCCGTCCATTGAGGAGGTAGAGTAGTATAAATACCCCTCCTTGGCATTCTTGTTAGGCATCAAGAAATCAACAAGCAATCAAATTCTTGTAAAACATTCCTAAGTAATAAGAAGTCTTTCCTTCTTAAAATCTCTTTGTCTTCTTAATCTAGCATTCCCTTAGCAGTCTGAATTTGGAAGGCTTGCTAGTGTTTGCAAGATCTGGCAAGAATCGTAGGCAAACCTACTAGCGTCGTACAACCTCTTAACTTTAATCTCTAAGGTCATAACAAAGTGGTATCAGAGAAGGTTTGAACTAAGGGAAGCATGCAAAGCGAAGGAGACATTAACCCCACCACCTCCAACATTATGCTGGATGTTGGCAAGAAACGCAAGGGCAAAAAAGGCTCCAAGAAGGTTGAGGAGGTGCCAGCTGAATCGACACCAAGTGAGGCTATAACAACTTAATCTCGTTTGACTGTGAAGTTGATCGATGATGAATGAAGCACGGATCCCTCTGATATCCCGCTCAACAAAGGATAGGTCGAGAGGGTAGATACTGCTCAACATAAAGTAGAGTTTAGGACATCACTTGAACAAGTTTAATGGGAAGGTTAAGGGCCTGGAGGAGCTCACCCTTAAGGAGAATGAGCATATCTAGAAGGATTTGGATGGACAATAGTTGGCGGTGTATGAGCTAAGGGAGATGATCACATCCTTAGAGTGCTGGCTCATGAAAGCACTTAGCAAGATGGATGCCATGGGCGCCACGATGAAGCACATGGCCGAGACTATGGAGGCTATGGGTGCGAAGATAAGGGTACTATAAGAAGGAGTGATTGATAGGAGATGCGTGAAAACTATCGGGGAAATGGAGGACAAAATTAAAGCTCCCAAACCACCCATTTTCAAAGGTATTCGAGACGAGCAAGAGGTAGAGAACTTCTTGTAGCACTTGGAGAATTACTTCAAGTGCAACAAGATAAAGGGCTACGATACAAAGATTAACATGGCCATAGTGGACCTGACAGAGCTGGCTATGTTTTGGTGGAAGTAGAAGGAGGTTGAGATAGGCAAGGGACTCTGCATGATCATCTCATAAGAACAGTTTAAGGCAGAGTTCAAGAAGACCTTCCACTCAAGCAATGTCGTCTATGAAGCCAAAAGGGGGCTTACGGTTTTGAAGTACATGGGTAGCATAAAGGCCTACATAAAGGAGTTTACAATGCTCACGCTTCAAATCTCCAACCTTACGGAGGGAGACATGTTATTCTACTTCATGGATGGATTGCAGGATTGGGGCAAGACTTAATTAGAGCATCGACAAGTTTCCACCTTCGATGAGGCCATCACCCAGGCGAAGGCCCTCATAGACTCTCGACACGATAGGTGAGATAGAGACCGGGGAGATGACACAGATAGTAGCCGTGACCAAGGTGGGGGAGACGATGGCAGAAGCTGGGGTTGGCAGCCATACCCCAATGGTCATGACCAAGAAAGGGGAGACGGTGGTAGAGGCCGGGGTTTGAAGCCACATCATAAGGGTCATGATCCTGGTAGGCCTGAAACTAGGAAGGTCGAGTGACAGGGCAAAGACGAGGGCAAGGCTCCACCCGAGAAGGAGTTCAAGTGCTACATGTATGGGGGTCTGCACGGGTATGTGAAATGCCCCAAACTGAAGAACCTTGGTGCTATACGATGCGAACAAAAGGACCAAAAGGCATAGGATAAAGCACCCAAATCAGGGGAAGATTCGGACATAGTGCAGTTGGGCATAAATGGGCTATGTGGAGTAGTCATGCAATAGCTAGGGAAGCCAAAAGAGTGAAAGGCATAATATATGTACATGACGATCAATGGGCAACCCGCTCATGCCATAGTTGACACAGGTGCAAAAGTTAACATTGTGACTAAGTTTATGGCAACCAAATTGGGATTGAAATATAAACTAAGTGATGCGCGACTTAGGATGGTCAATGCGCTAATGACTCTAGTAGATGGCATTGCTCGAGAAGTCAATATAGATTTGGGAAAGTGGCATGGCAAGACAAACTTCCATGTCACTCTTTTGGCATTGTCCTTGGGCAGGAATTTTTCTAGAAGTGCCTTGCAGGGATCATCCCCTACCTCCAACGACTTGTGATCTTTGAGGAGGGAAGCTCCTGCATAGTGCCTTTAGTGCAAAAGCCCAAGTCAGAGGGACAGGTGTAACTGTTGGCTATGCGGCTTGTGGAGGGGTTCTAGGATAAGCGACCATTGCCGTGTGACATGCCCATGAAGAAGGAAAGACTCCAGAAGAGAAGCCATTAAAGTAAGATGAGGGTGCTGAAGGATAGATAGTTGGAGGAGTACAACTTAGGCATGAAGGAGGAAAGAACTCCGGAGAAGGCCACAAAGGGACGACATAAGAAGATGGACAGTCTGGAGGTGGAGAATAAGGAGTTCCTATAGCAATGTTGTGCTGAGGTTGTCGCAATATGAGGTGGGGAAGTGTGTCACATCCCGCCTATATTTTTGCCCAAAATAGTGTAGAAAATGCATTCGACATGCTTTGGCAGACTCCGGAACTCTCCACAGTTGTACGGAAGATTGAAGATAGCATTAGAGAGTCCCAAAATGTTCTAGAAAGTTGTAGAAAGGTTTTTGGCAGCCAAAGTGTATAAATATCATAGATATGTAGTAGGAAATATCTAGATATTTGTTAGGAAGAATCTAGAGGATTAAACTGGACCATTGGATCAAGTTAATCCTAGCCATCCATTGAGGAGGTAGAGTAGTATAAAACACCTCCTTGGAATTCTTGCTAGGCATCAAGAAATCAACAAGCAATCAAATTCTTGTAAAACATTCCCAAGTAATAAGAAGTCTTTCCTTCTTAAAATTTCTTTGTCTTCTTAATCTAGCGTTCCCTTAGCGGTCTAAAGTTAGAAGGCTTGCTAGTGTTTGCAAGATTGGGCAACAATCATAGGCAAACCGACAAGCACCATATGACCTCTTATCTTGAATCTCTAAGGTCGTAACATGCTACTGTGGCCTCAGAGATCTATGTTGCGAGTATAGACTTAATGTGAGAGGCCTTTGTGTTAGCAGATTGAGCTAAATGACCTATTTGATAGATCATAGTCTGTGTAAGTGGTGGTCTAGAAGTAGATGCTAATATGAATAAGGAATAGTGGAAGTAGATGGATTGATAGAGGGGTTGAGAGGAGCCTCGTGTAGATCCGCAATGGATGGAGTCTCTGTATCAATTGTGGTCTCCTCATCCAAGTTAGTCAGATCAACTACCATAGTGGTGTAAACAAATGGTGGCCTCCTATAGGCCTTCATATCTCTCAAATTGCAATTGCTCAAACTTTGTATCACCTTAATAGTACTTGGAATTTGGTTTCAAAATGTTTTTAAAAAACTTGATGCCTTATGGGAACCTCCACAGGCCATGTGACACACCATGGGTCATGTGAAGAGCCTTGAGGTGTCACTTAGCATTGTGTGTAGAGTGTTGGCATTAATGTGGAGTATAAGACCAAGGTACACACCACATAAACCCCACACGGTCCGTGTGAGGCTTTATTGGCCATGTGGTAGACTGTGTTGAGGGCCTCAGCCTTGTAAATCTACACTTTGGCTAAGGCTTGTCACACATGAAACTCTCACTGACCGTATACCCCTTCACGGTCTGTGAAGCCCTCCATATAGGTGTTGGTGTGAAAATTTTATGAGTATGGGATCATCATCTTGGAATATTGCGGATGGAGAAATTTTCAAAATGAAGCTTCACGAAGGCTAGATTGTCCGTGTGACCTCTCATGCACCATGAAGCCCTCTGTATGGGTGTTGTTGTGCAATTTTTTCAAACTATGGAATTTCTGTCTCGAACCTTCGACAGTGGAAATTTTCTAAGTTTTTGATCACAGAAGGGCATACGGCGTGTATGTCTTTGTACAGACTATGTGACTCCTATATAGGGCCCTTAAATCAGTTTGTACTCGTTAATTACTATATATTCTTATTCTAATACTTAGCTTCTCATTCACTCGCTCAAACACTTTTTGAATCCTCTTTTAAAGCTCCAATCAAAAGTTTTCCATGGAACTTTTAAGATCAATCTAAATTCACTTTTAAGCTTTAAATCCAAGTTTATTTATTTGGTTTAGGGTCATCACAAGTCTCCTACATCAAGCCAAGTTCAAAGGAATTCCACTGGCTAAGTTTTTCACAAGAATCGATAGAAGGGCCAACATTAAATGATCATATCTCTTAGCACAAAATGAACTAGGTGGCAACAATATATCAAATTTAAGCTCTTTGAATTATATTACTGACTCATCTTGTTTCACCTAATTCTGAGTTTGGAGCAAGAAGTTATGCTCATTTTCGTAAATCTTGTCCGCATTGTGTTTTCTATAATTTGGCTACGTGAAGCTTCACGGGAGGGTTCATGGTCTATGTGACCTTGTACAGACCATGAGACCTTCTCAAGGGACCCCTAGAAAAAATTTTTATTCCCATTCATTAACGTTTTTTTTCTTTGTTTTTGTAATTATGGGTAATCCTAAGGGACTTTTGTGACTTTCGATGTTATCCTAAAACATTCTAATGACCTAAACTCTTCTCCGCTCATTCAAATTTATTTTTGCACTTAGAATTATAGTCAATCTCTCTCTTAAGAACTCCCCAAGGTTAACATTAAAGGATTGTCTTGAAGCTTAAAGAAAGTTTGTTGTTCTTCATCAAATTTCTTACGGTATTTACTTGGTTAACTAAGATATGTGGGATTTACTCATTGTCCCTTTCAACCATGAAGATCCAAACTCTGTTGCACTTGATTTATGGAATTTAATCTTACTTTAGTTATGGATTTTTAAGATTATTATTTGTTTAATTCAATGGAGATATGTGCTATGTTTTGTTGTTGATTTTAAAGTGAATTAAGCCCTAATATGTTGAATTGCATGATTATTATGAAGATTTGAATATGCGTTGTCCCTTTAAAGTTTGATTTATGCATTGGTAATCTAAATTGTTATTTGAATATGGATTTTACTTATGGATTTACTTGAATTTCATATTGTATTATTGATATTAGATTAAATCTATATAGCTTATGTTAATCTCACATCATTCATGGCATAAGCATTAATGAGCATTGAATTTTGTGAAGATTATAAAGTGGGTTAAACCCAATTATGTTAGTATATATGATTTTGATAAAAGTTATGATAAAAATGTGATCATATAGATGTCTATGATATTGGCTCTTTGAGCTAATTGGGTGTTTACACCTCATTGGAAAATTGTGAATGAGCTCTTTCTATGCATGAAAAGTATGATATAAATGTGATTTGGCTTTGAGTCCAAGTATGAATGATTATGAATAATGTTTGGCTTTTAAGCCCATGTATTCATTGAAATAATTTGAAATGACGTGCATCTCTTTTGAAAGTGTTTATATGTATATGAATTCTTGTTGGATGATGAATTAGCACCAATGAGATTGGAGGCATCAAAGTTGTCCCTAAGGGTCCTCTTCCTCTCTCTTGAACTATGTGTCAGCATAGGTATATGTATATGGTAACCCCCACCAAATTAGGAGGACTATCCGGTGCAGTTATAAGACATTCATATTTGAGGCTCATCCCGTTAGTTGAGGCATAACCCGCTAGAAATGTCTTTGAAAATTCTATTCAAAATTGGAGACCGATAAGGAAGGTTACTTCTCCGTAATTAGATGCCCGTGAGGACAAGAATGGTTTACCTTTGGCAAGAAGACACCTCTTTTTCGATGTGGGTGTAACATTAGGATACCACATAATAGCTTACTTGGTCTTATATGTCGGTTGAGGTCTTATCTCAACTCTATATGAGCATTATGGCATTTCATGGCATATTGTTCTATTAATGTTCTTTGCTATATATCTCTTTCTATATTATGTTCCTTTGTCATCTAATATTGAATGTAGGTTTGGTAAGTTATATGCATTGCATGCTAACATATGTAGTATATTCAAACATACTAACGCATACTTTTTGCCTACATGATCTAACCATATCGGAATAGGAGACTATCTTTATCCACCATTTGATGGCTAGACTGGATTTGAGATATTTGTTGTGGTTAGTCCTATCTTCTAAGTAAAAGCCACCATTCCTCCACATATGTTACTTCCTTTAAGTTATTTACTTTGAGGGTGAGCCAAGGATATGTCTTGGCCCTTATCTTATCTTATGACTAGTGGCACTGTTGGACATTTAGTAGACTCTTGAATAGATATATGTTATGTGATGATATTTGAGGATTATGATTATGGCTATCTTTTGAGATGGTTAATATGACTCGGTTATATATGATGTGTATGTATATTATGATGTGGAAATGTGAAAAATCCTAAATCCTATTTTGCTCCTATAGAGTGAGTCATATTTACTCGCACTTTAGTTCTTATGTGCCATGTGTTATATAAATACATGTTTATCCTAATCCTTATGACATCCCTATAGTGTCTGTCCTACTTTCGTATCCCTTAGAACTATGTCTTTAATATCTTTTAGAAGCTTTTAAACCGGTGATGTTAATATGGATACTTTGTGGCTCATTTGCGGACTCTTGGGTTCACATTACCATGTCACTCCTAGACCCTTGGTCTGGGTTATTACAAAGATGGTATTAGCCCACTAGGTTCATTAATGGTCCTTGGGATCTAACCTTCTGCATCAAGTAGACTCATATTTATGGGTGTGAAGTATGCCACATCTATGGGTTGAAGGCTACAAGGCATTTCTATAAATGTTTCACTTTTTCATGTTTCATATCATTCCATGGAACGTGTCTTAGGGTTTTCTATCTCCATCCATCCCTATCAAATATAGAGGGTGTTACTTTGGGATCGTAATGCAATCCAGGGAAGGAAAATATGGTAGCTGATCTTAAAGATGAGGTCAAAAGGGAGTTGGTGAAGAATGTGCATCGTTTGACAAGATTAGGGGATTTGGTTTGATTTAATCTAGATATGGTTTAGTTCATGTTTAGAATGGGGCTGAAATTTCTATGGTTGTTAATGTCAACGAAAAGCAAGACTTATACCCGTCACTGGTTATGTTGAAGAGGTTGGTTGCTGAAAATAAGATAGAGGTTTTCTCCTAATGGGGAGATGGTGCAATTCAGTACCAAGATTGATTGTGTGTTCCAAACGTTGATGGTCTTAGAGAGATGATCGTGAGTGACGCCCATAACTCTCATTATTCAATACATCCAGGATCTAGCAAATTGTATCAGGACTTGTGGGAAATATATTGTTCGCATGTTATTAAGAAGGCATGGCTAATTTTTATCCGAATGTTCTAATCACTAACAAGTGAATATGGAATGACTAAGGTTCAAATGTTTGGCCCAAAACATTGAAGTCTCTACTTGAAAAGAGAGAATGAGAATGTGGACTTTGTAACTGACTTTCCCTGTACTGGAAGTAATTAGACTCCATGTGGATAATTGTCAGAATGATGACCAAATCAACTCACTTCTTATCGATTGAAACAACTTTCAAATTTGAGGACAACACAAGTTATATATTTGGGAGTTGGTTAGACTGGATAGTGTTCCTACTTTTTATTAGATCGGATTATGGTACCCAATTTACTTCTCACTTTTGGAAATTATTTCAAAAAGGTGCTTGGCAATAAGGTGAAGTTAAGTAACATTTTTCATCCTCAATCTGTTGGACAAGGGTAGGGGATAATTTAAACCTTAGAGGACATGTTAGGGACTTATGTGTTAGAATTTAAAGGAAATTGGGGTGATCATCTACCACTTACTAAGTTTGCTTACAAAATAGCTTTCATGCTAGAATTGATACAACACCATTTAAGGTTTTATATGGTAGAAGATGTAAATCTACAGTAGGGTGATTTGAGTTAGATGAAATGACTTCTATAGGCCCATATTTGGTGTTAGAGGCTATGGAACGAACGAAATTGATTTCGAAATGGTTGAAGATTGCTTAAAGTCATCCAAAGTCTTATTCAGATGATAGAAAGAGGGATCTTGAGTATCTTATCAGTGATAGGGTGTATGTGAAGATTTCTCATGTGAAGGGTGTAATGTATTTTGGAAAAAGGGGCAAATTAAGTCCCCGATATGTAGGTCCTTATGAGATTGTTGATAGGATTAAGAATATGGCCTATATGTTGGGATTTCCTCTGAATTTGACTTCTATTAACTAAGTTTTCGATGTGTTTATTTGAGGAATTCGATTGGTGATCCTAGTACAATTGTGCCTTTTGAAGTTATTGAGGTTGAGGTGAACTTATCTTATGAGGAATTCTCGATTGAGATCTTGGATAGGCAAGTGAAGGGGCTTCACAATAAGGATGTGGCTTTAGTTAAGGTGCTTTGGAGAAACTAATATATTGAAAGTGCTACATAGGAAGTGGAATCAAGGATGATAATGATGATAACTCTATCCTTTCCAATCTACTCAAGCCTATGTTCATAATTCCTATTCTCAATGGTCATAATTCTTTCACTGTCGAGTTTCATGACATGACATGCATACATGTGCATGAAAATGATTTAAAGATGTTTCCATATGAATTTTAATGACTCTATGATTTTCAAATGATGAACAATGCATTGTATTCATGTGTTTGGATATTTCATGTTTTATTTAAACCTTTCAAGCCTTGTCCTAGCACATTTGAGGATGAATGTTCTCAAAGGGGAGATGATGTAAGAACTTAGATTTTGTATGGCCATAATGGTACTTAGAATTTAGTTACAGAACATTTTTCACCAAGGTATCTCTTTATAGGCAACTACACGGGCCGTGTGACTCACCATGAGTCAAGTGGAGGGGCCTTGAGGTGGCCTTTCGCCTTGTGTGTAGAGTGTGAACACTAATATGGAGTTTAAGGCCAAGGCACAAACCACATAAACCCCACACAGTCCATGTGAGGCTTCATTGGCCATGTGGTTGACTGTATAGAGGCCCTTGGCCTTGCAAATACACATTTTGGCTAAGGCTTGTCACACATGAACCTCTCACAGACTGTATACCCCCTTCATGGTCCGTGAGGTCCTCCATATAGGCGTTGGTGTGAAAATTTTCTAAGTATGGGATCATAGTGTTGGAATTTCATGGATCGAGAAATTTTCGAAGTAAAGCTTCACGGGAAGCCACATGGTTCTTTTAACCTCTTACAGGCCATCAAGCCCTCCGTATAGGTGTTGGTGTGCAATTTTTTCTAAGTATAGAATTACCATCTCGGACCTTCGACAATGGAAATTTTCTAAGTATTGGTTCACGAAAGGGCATATAGTCCATGTGCCTTTGTAAGAACCACGTGACCGCTATATGGTGTTCTTAAATCAGTTTGTACTTATTCATTTTTATTTGTTCTTATTATAAGACTTAGCTTCTTATTCACTTGCTCAAAAGCTTTCTGAATCCTCTTTTCAAGATCCAATCGGAGGATTCCTATGGAACCTTCAAGCTTAATCTAAATTCACTTTTAAGCCCTTAATCCAAGCTTATTTATTTTCTTAGGGTCATCACAAGTCTCCTACATCAAGCCAAGTTCAAAGGAATTCCACTGGCTAAGTTTTTCATAAGAACCAATAGAGGGGTCAACTTTAAATTGTCATATCTCTTAGCACAAAATGAATTGTATGACCTACAAATTACCAAATTTAAGCCCTTTGAATAAGCTTTCCAACACATCAAGTTTTAGCTAATTCTGAGCTTAGAGTTAGAAGTGATGCCCATTTTTGTAAAGTCCATCTGCATGTATTTCCTATGATTTGGCTAAGTGAAGCTTGCCGGGAGGTTTCATGGTCTATGTGACCTTGTACCGGACCATGAGTCCTTCTCACAGGACACCTGTCAACAAATTTTGTCCACTTTATTAATGTTTTTTTTGTAATTATATCTACTCCTAGGGGACTTTTGTGACTTCCTATGCTATACTAAGACATTCTAATGATCTAAATTCTTCTCCTCTTATTCAAATTCATTGTCACACTTGAAATTATATTCAATCTCTTTTTTAAGAACTCCCTAAGGTGAACATTGAAGGATTGCTTGAAGCCTAAGGAAAGAATCTTCTTCTTCATCAAATTTCTTCCTACTTCTTCTTGGTTATCTAAGGTATACAGAATTGATTCATGGTCTCATTCATCCATGAAGACCCCAACTCTTTTATGCTTGATTTATGGAATTTAATCTTACTTTAGTTACGAGATTTTAATATTATTTTGAATAAACCCAAAAAGTGCCCGAAAAGTACGTTGAAAGTGCCCGAAATCATAATTTTCATATATCTCAAAATTTATTTGTGATATCAAAAATTTGACTTCAAATTTTTATAAGGGGGAAAAATTAAGTGGGAAATGGGTCTAACCGCGATTCAAATCAACCATAGCAAAATTAGAAAATGGCAAAAATGTGATCTTGTGAGCTAGAGTGCCACAGGTGAGAAATGCCAGTGGCACAAATAGGGTATAATTTTGTCCAGATTTGTGTTCCGATCAAAGACTTTTGGGTCTTGGGACTAAGCCTTACCAAATGCGAAAATACCTATACTTAACCATATTTCATCTTTACATAGTACAAGAAATTCTCCAATAATCTCTAAAACCCTTAGACTAATATTTCTCTCATAATTCAAGTGTCCAAGTCTCATTCGAATCTTAAGGAATTTATCCAAGCTTCAAGTATTTATTCCTATCTTCATCAAGAAATTCTCCAAAGTCAAGGAATGTGGATTTCAACCATTGAGTCCTTTCACCATGGTGCCAAAGCTTCCTTCTTACCTAAATTGTATGATTCTAAGTTGATTTACTCATGGGTTTTCCTTATTATAAATTTGACTCTAAACTATGTTGGGGTTTCAATAACGTGTGATTGTTTAAGCATGTTTTGAGCTATGAATCTTGGATCTATCTTGAGATTTGATAAAGGGTTATGATATATATTGCATGATGGTATTACCAAGTATTGGTGAGTGGTTTTACATTATATTTTCATGCATGACTTCATTCTTGAATTGCATAGTTTTACACTAACACTATATATGAGCCAAGTGTTTGATAAAATGTCTGGTTTTGCAATCTTGGGTTAATGATGAACCATTGCATGCCCTATGATTTGAATGACTTTATGGTGATGAAAGTAATATATATATATATATATGTGTATGTGTGTGTGTGTGTGTGTGTGTGTTATTTTCTTCCATAGTATTATGAGTTGACCACATATTGTTGAGGAGTTGACTGCTTTGATGGAGGGTATGTTGTCCATTAATCGTTTTGAGATCTTGATACCTTGACCGCTTTGATGGATAGTATAATATCCATTAACCTTATTGAGGGGTTTATTCCTTAACCACTATGATAGAGGGTGTGATGTCTATCAACCTTGTTTAGGGATTGATATCTTGACTAGTATGATAGAGTGTGCAACGTCCATCTACCGATTGAGGGGTATATACCTCGTTCACCCAGCGAGGTGGTGCTACACCTTGGATTCTAAGTACTAGTTGCTTTGTTTCTAATGATGGTCAATTTCTACACATGTAATATATCCTCTATAAACGTGTTTTACTTTAACCATCACTCATATATGTCATATTGTAATACGCTATCAAGTGCCTATTATATTGCATTTTACCTATATTTCCTATCTCTTATTGCATTGGATCCTATATACTTAGTACATTAAAACGTGGTAACATATACTCTATGCCTACATGGTCTTACTATGTAGGAACGGAAGCTCCATCGATCCTCCTCCTCCTCTATGTGGCTTGTAGCATCTTATTCAAGCAAGTACGGTGAGTCCTCCACTTCAAAGACGATATCATTTACTCTTATCTTATGCTAAGACCTTTCTTTTTTGTATGCTTTTGACTATGAAGGTGATCTGGGTTGTTTATCCTGGGTCCCACTAAGTTCTATGTCTAGAGGTGTTTTTGGACAAGTGATGTAATTATGCTTGAGCTTTAACATATCTATATTATTTAAGTGTTAAATTCTTTCCATTAGTCCCAATTTCCCTTGGTTACGTTTTCTCTTATTGATATATCTTGCATCTGCGACCAAAGATGTGTTTTTGATTGGTTAAGAGACTTTTTTGGGTTCCTTTTGGTTCCCCATTCGCCGTATCATATTTAGGCCCTAGTTTGGTTCATGATAAACTTGGTATTAGAGCACTAGGTTGTTGATGCTCCTCGAAGTCCAACACACTACATTGATTAGAGTCCTATTCATGATTGTGAAGTGCACCATAATTATAAATGGGAGGCTATGAGGCATTCTTAGGAAATCTTTCCCTTGATCTTGATCTATGTCATGTGATAGAGTTAAGTTCGCTAAGGTTTATGTCTTATTTTAATCTTTGCATTTTAGAATATGTCTCAAGCTACTCAGTATGGTGATATATCAAATACCAAGGTTTGAAATGCTGTATAAGTATGGGCCAGAAAGATTAGAAAATTGAAAACTTACCTTAATTAACAAATAAGTGTCCCTGAGCCTTCAAACGATAAGAGTGGAGAGGGGGTGGCCAAGAGAGCCCGGCTTGAGAGAGCTTCGACTTCTAGACTACCATTGCCCAAATTTAAAAAAAAAGATTCTTATTGCTAGTTGTCAAAGGTGTGGCAAGAGGCATCAAGAGAGATACTTTTGTGGGCACTAAGTATTGTTAAATTATGGTAGAAATGGGCACGAGATGAAGAATTGCCTAATATCCTCGAAGGAAGGAAGGAGAATATTTTAAATTGATGGTGGTAATGGTGGAAGGACTCGCTCTAAATGCCCAAAGTCTAGGAGGAACCATGAAGGCACATGTTTGAGGAACATAGGTGCATGCTATGAGTGTGGCAAGATGGACCACAAGATTGTTGATTGTCCATATTCTTGGAAAAGGTATAAAGGTGGTCCTGATGGTCAAGAGACTTAAGGGGGTGAAGATGGGGTGGCAAAGCCTAGATCCGAAAGTGTGGGAAAGGCCATGGCAGCCTATATTTGAAGAAGCCTAATGCTTGCCTTAGTTGTGATGGATTTGGGCACAAGCTTGTTCGTTATCCTCATGCTCAACCCATAGATGGATATGATGGTCCTCAAGGAGAAGGTGATAATATGGGCCAAGGAGGGAATGACGTTCCTGATGTCGCTACTAGTATGTTAAAATTTCCTTTGGCTTTGATTTGTATGCACTGATGGGCTGGATGTCACTATCTCTTTCTTTATTTTTCCTTGTTGCTAGTGGGCTTTAAGTGTGCTCGAGTTGTTGTTTGAATGTTTGGAGTCCACCCTCTTGTTGAGTCTATTGTTATTAGTATGTTCATAGGTATTGTTCCATGTTCATAATGTACAAGTCTTTCCTTGTAACTTATTGGGTTTGATGTAGTGGATCTTGATGTCAAACGTGGGATAGATCAGTTGCCTAGATATTATGTCTCCTTTAATTTTAGGGCCCATAGTGTTGGATTCCAACTCCCTAATGAACCCGTCTTTGAGTGGGAGGTTGTCAAGTGGTAGCAAAAGAGGTAGGACCATTTCTTGTCTGTAGGTACAATTGATCTGAAAGGGTTGCATTCATCGTCTTGTGTTGAACCTAAGTTATTTTGATTGAGTTGTTTTAGGGGTAGATGAGTCCTTGATGTCCTTATCTGTAATTTTGAGTTTGGGATAGTGTCTTTTAGTTTGTCTAGTGCATCGGTTATGTCTATAGGTCTCATGAATAGGATCTTTCGACCCTACCTTGTTATGCTTGTGGTGGTCTTTGGTGATGATATGTTAGTTGTTTCGGAAGTGAGTAACAACTTGTGAATTAGTTGGGGGTGATGTCATAAATTTGGATGAATGTGGGGTTGCTTGCTAATTATAAAAGGTAGGAATATTTGGGAAACAAAAATGATGGTTGCAGAAGTTCCTCGGTTGACTTGGTTAGTAATGAGGTTGGGTGAATTTGAAAATGGTTGTGTAGTAATTTTGATGATTCCAAATCACCTTTTGTCGAAAAGGTGTAGTTAAGCAAGGTCTTGACATCGCCTTACTGGAATTGGAAGTCTTTGTGAGGGATGGTAGATTGAAGGTTGTCTCCTAAGTGGGAGATGGTGGTTTTAGTGCCAAAGTGGACTTTGTGTGTTCAAGGTTAACAATTAGGTTAAGCCTTGTAGGCCCTTACAAGGTTTGGAGGAGGAATTCGTAAGGTTGCATAGGGATTGGAATTGCTTACGGATATGGATATGGTTCATTTGGTTTCTATGCATTGATGCTAAGGTGTTGCATGGTAACCCAGGTGCTATGGTGACTTTGACGGATTGGGGGTGATATGAAGGGAAATTTGACTTATGGAGAAGTTTCATTAGAAGTGTTGGTTGAATAAGTGTGGAGGTTAAGAGTCAAGGGTGTAACTTCTAGTAAGGTTCATTCGAAAGGTTGTCAGGACAAAGGAGTCCCTAGGGGAACCGAAGTAGTATTAAGGGACGATATTTGTTCCTCATTCACTCTATTCAAGCCTAAGATAATAACTAAGTTCATCATGTGATTCCAAGTCTTATGTTTTAGCCCCTATGTCGTTTGCATGCATTCA
Source organism: Solanum sejunctum (assembly GCA_025642045.1). Taxonomy (NCBI): domain Eukaryota; kingdom Viridiplantae; phylum Streptophyta; class Magnoliopsida; order Solanales; family Solanaceae; genus Solanum; species Solanum sejunctum. The sequence goes on from JAOTQJ010204367.1 coordinate 34,580, forward strand.
TATTTATGTTGACAAGATCATGATGATTTTAGACTTATGTTAAGATTTTTGAAATGATGTCTAAGTGCATTGTTACATCCTTATGAGGAATGAAATTATCTTATTTACATCTCTCGTATACCTTTCTTGACATTGGGGGATGAATGTTACCAAGGGGGAGATATTGAAACGACCCCAAAAAGTGCCAGAAAATGTGTCTCGGAAGTGTCCAAAATAGTAATTTCTATATATCTCAAAATGCATGCATGATATCAAAAATCCAACTCCATATTATTATTCAGGGGGCAAAATTGAGTGGGGCATGGGTCTAACCCTAATTTTAGAGCAACCATAACAAAATTTGAAAATCACAAAAATGCGATTTCTAGTGAACTAGCGAGCCGCAGGCGCGATGTGCCAGGGCCGCGGAGAGGGTTTAATTTTGTCCAATTTTGTTTTTCGGTCCAAGGACTTCGGGTCTTGGGCCTAAGCCTTCCCATATGTGAAAATACCTATACATAGCTATATTTTACCTTCATATCATACAAGACATTCTCCAATACTCTTTCAAACCCTTAGACTAATATTTCTCTCAAAATTCAAGTGTCCAAATTTCTTTTGGATCTTAAGGAATTCATCGAAGCTTCAAGTCTCCATTCCAATATTTATCAAGAAATTCTCCAAAGTCAAGGTGTATGGGTTTCAACCATTGGGTCTTTTCTCCCATGGTGTCCAAGCTTCATTTTTACCTAAATTGCATGATTCTAAGTTGATTTACTTATGGATTTTCCTTATTATGAATTTGACTGTAAACTATGTTGGAATTTCATAAATTGTGACTGTTTAAGCATGTTTTGAGCTATTCATCTTGGATCTATCTTGAGATTTGTTGACAGGATTTTGACGTATACTATATGATGGTATTACCAAGTAGTGGTGGGTGGTTTTACATTGGACTTTCTTGAATTATTTCATTCTTGAATTGCACAGTTTTACACTAGCACTACACACCCGCCATGTGTTTGGTAAAATGTTCGATTTTGGAATCTTGGGTTAATGATGACCTATTGCATGACCTATGATTTGAATGACTTCAAGACGATGAAAGGAATATATATATATATATATATATGTGTGTGTGTGTGTGTGTGTGTGTGTGTGTGTGTATATGTATGTGTGTGTGTGTGTGTGTTATTTTCTTCTATAGTATTGCGAGTTAACCACACCTTGTTGAGGGGGTACTTTAACTTTACCTCTTGATGGAGGGTGTAATGTCAATCAACTTTGTTGAAGGGTTGATACCTTGACCACTTTGATGGAGGGTGTGTTGTCTATTAACCTTGTTGAGGGGTTGATACCTTGACCACTATGACAGGGGTGTGATGTCCATCAACCTTGTTGAGGGGTTGATACCATGACCACTATAATGGAGGGTGTGATGTCCATCTATAGATTGAGGGGTATATACCTCGATCATCCACCAAGGGGTGCTAAGACTTGGATTTTAAGTACTAGTTGCTTGTTCTCTAATGATGGTCTCTTTCTACACATGTAATATGTCCTCTATAAGCATGTTTTACTTCAAACATCACTCATACACGTCATATTGTTATTATGCTATTGTTTATTAAATCAATTGACATGCGTGGTATGTTTTATTATTTATTTTAAAGTGAATTAAGCCCTAATATAGTTAAATGCATGATTATTATAAAGATTTGAATATGCATTGTCCCTTTAAAGTTTGATTTAAGCATGTGTAATCTAAATTGTCATTTGAATATGGATTTTACTTATAGATGTACTTGAATTTCATATTGTATATTGATTTTAGATTGAAAATCTATATTGTCCATGCTAATTGCACATCAATCATGGCATTTGCATTCATGAGCATTGAATTTTATGAAGATTATGAAGTGGGTTAAGCTCAATTATGTTTACGTATATGATTTTGATAAAAAGTATGGTTATGAAGAGAATGTGATCCCATAAATGTCTATGATATTGGCTCGTTGAGCATATTGGATGCTTACACCTCATTAGAAATTATGAGTAGGCTATTCCTATGCATAAAAAGTATGATATGAAATGTGATTTGGCATATGAGCCCATGTATGAATGATTATGAAAAATGTTTGGCTTTTAAGCCAAGTATGCATTGAAATAATTTGAAATGACTTGTATCTCTTTTGAAAGTATGTATATGTATACATATTCTTATGGGATGATGAATTAGCACCGATGAGATTTGAATCGTCAGGGCTATTTCTAAGGGTCCTCTTTCTTTCTGTTGAACTAAGTGCCAGCACAGGTATATATATGTATATGGTAATCCTCACCGTAATGGGAGGCCATCTAGTGTATTTACAAGAAATTTAAATCTGAGGCTCATCCTATTAGTTGAGGAATGACCCGCTAGAAATGTTTAGGAAAATCCTATCCGAAATGCGAGACCCATAAAAATGGTTACTTCTCCGAAATGGTTAGGACCATAAGGAGAAGTATGGTTTAGCTTTTGCAAGTAAAGCACCTCTTTTCGGGTGTAAGGATAACATCAAGATTCCAAGTAATAGCTCACTTTGTCTTATATGTCTGTTGAGGTCTCATCTTCACTATATATGAGAATTGTGGCATTTTATACATCATGGATTTCATGGCATATAGTTACATTACTTTTCTTTTCTATATATCTCTTTCTATATTATATGCCCTTGTCAACTAACATTTAATACAGATTTGATAAGTCATATGCATTACATGCCCGCATACTCAGTACATTCAAACGTACTAAAGCATAATTCTTTCCTACATGATTTAACCATGTAGTAACCGGTGACTACATCCATCCACCACTTGACAGCTAAATTGGATTTGAGACATTTGTTGTCGTGAGTCCTATCTTTCAAGAATAAACCACCATTCCTCTATATATGTTGCTTCCATTTATGTTATTTACTTTGAGGTGACCTCCGGGCATGTCTTGGCCCTCATCCTCTGTTATCGCTAGAGGCATTGTTGTACATCTTGTGGACACTTGACCAAATATATATTATATGATGATATTTGGGTATTATTATTATGGCTATCTATTGGATATGGTTAATATGATTTGTTGATGATATGATGTGTATGTATGTTATGATATGGAAATGTGAAAGATCCTTAATCCTAATTTTTCCTCATAGAGTGAGTCATACTTAGCCGCCCTTCAGTTCTTATGTTCTATATGTTATGTGAATCCGTGTTAATCCCATTCCCTATGACATCCCCATAGCGTGAATCCTACTTTTCCATCGCATAGAACTATGTGTTTACTATCTTTAATACGCTCCCAAATGATGATATGAATATGTATTCTTTGAGGCTTGTTTAGGGAGACACGGGTTCCAATTCCCCATCTCAATCCTAGACCTTAGGTATTGGTCGTGAGACAAAAAGTCTACCTATATTTGGTGGATGTCATGGTCGTGACATAAATATTCTGCCTATATTAGGCGAATATCACAGGCTACCTGGGGTCACTCGAACATCCCTTATCTCAGCAAAGTTTCTAAAGTATTCTACAACTAATCGCTCATGAGAATCTTTGGAATTTTGATCTCACCCAAATCCAATCGCATTCGATAAATAATGCAACCAGGTAGTGCAACCTCTGGAATACTGATGATGGTCTCATTTTGTGATGGCATGAGAGTGCTAATAGATGAACTCAAACTTGCAACAAGCTAGGATATGGATGTATTTCTTCTTAGTGGTCACCCCTTCTACAATCCATGGGGATGTGACATTCAAAAGTAATTGAGCTAATTAACCTCTTAGATTTTCCAAATGGCTAGTCCATCTCTATCGCAGTGCTGGGCGATCCTCGATAGGGCATCCAAATGCATCATTGATCTCGACATTTTGCACTTTATATTGACCCTATATAGCTTTAATTCAACTAAAGGTGTAGGTCTCATCCTCTTTCAGACTTTGGGGAGCTACTCGGCATAGGAATTATAGAACTCTCAAACCCATGGTGGGTATGTATAGTTGCTAGTTATGGGTGAAAATCTCAAAATAATGGAATTGATTCTGTCCCAAATGTCACACTATCGATCAATTTTGTTGTCACTAGAGAGTCGCTTCTTCTTCAAAATGGTATTTGGATGTGTGTTCATAAGTTGTTCATGATACAAGGAGGAATAATATGTATAGCCCTCAAAATAATCCAGCAAGATGGTCATTCACATTTTTGGACTAAACCTCAGAATGAGCCTGTCCGATAAATTATTAGAAGGTGGAGTTGTTGAAGACTGAGCTTAGAGGTTAGACTTCCAAACTCTGTGGATCAATAACATATCAAAATTTGAGTCTGACTCAAATGTAGAAGGTTTTGTGGTGACCTTCTTTCCCCTATCCATAGCCTCTAACTAGGTTCCCAGATAGATACTAGGGGTAGTGAACACCTTGGTAACTCAGCCTTGTCCACCAATCTACTTCATCAAATTGGTTATTTAGGTCATGTTATGACTGCATTAAAATCATGTTAGGCATAGGAGAATCAAAATCAAAGTTTAAAATACAGGCTTCTGGTGCTCGCGAAAAGTTTGCGAGTCACAAAGGTACTTTTGGTTGCAAAATGGTTCTCAAAAAGTAGGGGGCAACTATGTGAGGTTGAGTCATGTTTAGAGAGTAACCAAACCAACTTGGTGGGACCTTAGTATCTTGCAAAAAAGTACTCTTTATAATTTTAGGGTTTATAAAAGATTGAGTTGATCGCGCTGAAATGGGATTCGCTGACCAAGTTGGTGAACTCGAAAGAGCTTGCACAATAGACCCTTGACAGAAAAAAGACACCAACATATTTTGAACTTAATTTTTGCACTATGATCACTCAAACATATTTTAGAAACACCATTATAAACATGCACATACCATACCCACTATCCTAAGCTTCCTAATTACTCAGACTTCATTGGAAGACAAGGTGCGGCCATTTGATTGATAGTAAAACCCTTAAGAGAATCATCACTAATCCTTCATCAGGAAAATTTATCAATCACATGATAGGGTAACTCATATTTCTCCCACAAAAGTTTGATAATCAGGCCAAACATATTTACACATTTCAAATTAGTTCAAAACCAAAACTAAGCATGGGGACTCCTAACACAATCCAAACACATCAAAGCATGATTTAAACCCATTTTCAACAAATTAAAAGTTTGTGAACAATATTTAGAGCATCAAGTTTGCACAACCCATCAAAAATCAAGCAAACTCAAAAGTCAGCACAACTATGGTACCTACTGACAATCCATTTGAGCTTACAAGCACAAATATAACATCATAGGCTTAAAACAATCAACAACAACTAATCACATGAAATTTATTACTAGTTGCACCAAAAACACATGAACAATGACTTGAAAATCAAAAAATAAGAGGACATACCTATCAATAAAGCTTTAGAAAAGGGAGACAATGTGCAATCAACGTGGACATACTAAAAACATTCTAACACCTTTTAAATTGACATAAGAAAGTGAATGGGTGTATAAGGTAGTGAGGGAAAGTATAGACAAAAGTAGAATTTTATAAAGGTTCAAGAATAAAGACTTCCAAAAGACTCTTTAATTCATGCCAAGGTTTATTTGTTGAGGTACCTAACATCGTTGAACTGTTCTACTAGTTGCAAAGTAGACCTTCATCACACAATTTGACCTACCAAGAGGGGCATGGGGGTTTTATGAGGTTGGATTACTTCATAGAACTGATAGAGTATTCGCCAATTAATCTCTTTGCTCACCCTTTTAGTAGTAGCCCCCATGCAAATATTTTCTTGAATTCGGCAATATTTTATGACCTTACCAATTGTGTTGGCAACATTCAAAGCTTCATCCCTAGTCACGGATTTCTCCATCACCTCACATCCTTTCCTTCAGTACATGTACTCAACTCCCAACGCCTGTAAACAACAAAACAACATAAAAATACTAAAAATTAGAAATTAAACTTGGGTTGGCTCCCAAGTAGAGCCTTAGTTAGCATCATGGCATGACGTACCTAAGCATCATTTAAACATTAGCATGAACATGGTCTTTCTTCAAATTTGTAATGGTATCATTCAGGAGACGTCCTTATTGTCTTGGGTTCAACTAAGAGAAGAATTGACACATTTGAGACTCAACATGTTTAATAACTACTAAATGTGACATGACCCTTTAGTTCAATGTTGAAAAGTCACCTTTTATCTCCTTGAGCACCTTCTCAGAACTTCCACCTTGTTTAAAATTTCAGCCAACATGTCATCAGTTCGATAGTATCTCGAATCAGCTTTAAGCTCTCCAACCTTTGTACACTCATGTAGAGGTACATTGTGCTCTCTTTCAGCCTCTCACTCTCTCTAATCAAACCATAATGTCTTAATGCACTACCTTGTTTCCAACCTTGCTTGGCATTTTACCTTTGAAGATTTGGGGGATAAGTGCCCATTTGATACAAGAACTGACTAATAGATTTGACATACACCATAGCCTCTTGGGGTATGTTCTCACTTGTTCTAAGAGATCGAGTTACTTTAGGAACCCTTATAACATACTTTGTCAAGAGATTGAGTTACATCATCATTTTTCCCATATTCTTATCCCATTCTTGGTTCTTTTCTATTTGTAACGTGAGAGGCGTAACCATATCATCCCTTGTATACCAAGCTTTGTGAATTTTTTTCATTTCATATGATAATTTTTGCTTCATGAAACCACTATAAACAAAATTATCAACAACAGTCTAGTTAACCACATCAAGACTTCGATAGAAATGTTAGAGAAGCAAATGGCCTGGCACTCTATAGTTTGGACATTCCAACAAGACTTTTTGGAAATAATCCATGTCTTATGAATTAATTCTCCCTCTATTTTTTCAAAGTTTTGCATGATATCCTTCTACTTAGCATCCTCGATAGGGGAAAGGATCTCTCAACAAAAGCATTGTTCAGCTCATCCAAAGAAGTAATTGATTCAATTGAGAGTTTGGCTAATCATTTTGAATCTTTGATACTCAATGATAATGGGAACAACCATAGATGGATGGACATTTTACATATATTCTTGAATGTGAATGGGCTTCATATATCCAAGAAACACCTTATATGGTCATGAGGGTCCTCATTCGGTTTCACACCATCTAAACCTTTTATTTGTAATAGATGTAATATGGTTCCAGTAACCTAAAACACCCATTTTCTTTAGTTGGTGGAGGCATATTGCACCTAAACTGCCCACCACATATAGTCTAGCCTCATTGAGATTTGCAATGTCATCAAGGTTAGAAATGTCATTATGCTCCCCTGTATTCGAGCTATCCATACTTCTAACGATGTCCATGTCTTCACCTTGTAATTAGGAAAAACAACAAAGAAAATGGTAAAAAAACTCAACCTACTAAGAACTAAATAATGAAAGCATTTCATCAAAGAAATCTAGCGCCATCTCCCAGCAATGACGCCATTTTGATCCTCATGTGTCAACACACATTTCATAAATTCAAGCATAGGCAGTCATCAAAAGTATATTTATCTAACTTGGAGTTGGGATCGAACCCACAGAGAAATAATTAGGTTAGATCTCAAATCAAGAAGTAACATTTGATCACGGTTCGCTCAAACTCAAGATCAACTTTCCATAATAAATTTCTTAATAAACCATGAGATCAATACATAACACCTGAACCTTAGCAAAAACCACCCTTCTCAAGGATATTTCATTAACTCAGCACATAAATGGCTATTCATTATTTGACCTCACTTCATTTAGCTTTTTCAAGCACACATGAAGACCCTAAGATAAAATTTAGTTTGCAACCTCAATCCATACGTAAAAATATGGTTAAATCATAAAAACTTTAAGGATTCATCAATGATTCAAGTAAAATAAAGCACCTGTATCCAATCAATAAATGATGGTCTACATTATCCCCCATAAAGTATTAGAGTTCTTAACTAATAATCAAATAGGACATGGGTAATTTACCAAATAGATTCTCTTCCATTTGATAAGTCCTCAAGCACAAGAGATCCACAAAAAATCAATAAAAATTTAGCAAAACCCTTATCTCAAACGAAGACTGGTATATTTTCTACCCCCACTCTCTGCACAAAATAAAAAAAATTGATCTCTAATAAAAATTATATACTCATTTCTAGAAATTGTACTACCAATCCTTCTCTTGTTAACCACCCCCTAAAATATGCCAACCTCTGAGCTATTTATATATGGCATAAGACGTACAATATATCTTCCTTGAAATTTAAATCATAAATATTAGTTGGGCTCGTCAATCAAGTCAATGATTGGCATAGTGTTCCTTTAGCATTGTAGACTACTCTTCTGAACTAAACTTAATGTGGTCCTCTAGCGAGTTCAGTCAAGCTCGCCAACCTGGTTGGTGATACACCTTTTGGATCTTGATTTTACCCTTTAATTAGTGACTTTAAGGAAAGTTTGTGGCCTATTAGGTCAGCTAAGTTGAGCTTACCAAAAACGTTAGTGACTCGTCAAATTCTTCCCGTAGCCACCTTTTCCCCAGTTGAATTGCTTCTTGTTGGGTGTTCTTTTAGCAAGTTGTGGAGTATTTTAGCGACTCGCAAAGTACCCTTTGTGATTCTTTGTGTCTCATGTTTTATTGTTTGCTCATTTTTTATCTCTTTTTGCATGTTTATGTTCCAAGTGCTCCTCAATCTTTGTCTTGCCACAAAAGAAAAATTTATATTAGTTTATAGAAAAGTAGGGCATCAAGGACATTCTTTACACACAATTCAAGCCATAGATAAGTGCAAATTCACCACTTATTAGTATGCATTGTTGGACCCGTGTGCTAATTTATCTTTTGTCACACTTTTTCTTGCAAATAGGTTTAATATATGGCCATAGGTCTTATTAGAACCTTTCTTAGTGTGTACCCTTGTTAGTGAGTCAATTGTAGCAAAAATAGTCTATTAGAATTCTCCCATCTCAATTTTACATAGTGTTATTTCTTGTGACCTAGTTGAACTTTTTATTTTCAATTTCGATGTCATTCTTAGTATGGACTAGTTACACGTTGCATATGGCTCCACTGAATATAAAACTAATATGGTTAAGTTTTAATTTCCTAATAAGACTATTCTTGAGTAGGAGGTAGCAAATTCAACGTTTAAGCATTAGTTTAATTTCTATCTTAAGGCCCATAAGATGATTGATAAGGGATATCTCTATTGCATTCTAAGGGTTAGGGATGTCACTTTCGAAACATCCCTTCTCTAGAGTCAGTTCCTATTGTCATTGAATCTCCTGGTGTCTTTCTTGATGGCCTACCTAGTATCTTCTTAAAAGGAAAAATAGATTTTAGTTTAGATCTTCTTCCCATTACCTAACATATTTCCATTCATCTCTTTCAATAGACCTAGAGGATTTGAAGAAGCAATTGAAGGACTTATTGCAAAAAAGTTTTATTAGGCCAAGTAAGTTTTCACGGGTTGCTATTGTATTCTTTGTACGAAAGAAGGATAGGTCACTTCAACTATGTATTGACTACCTACTATTGAACAATGTTACTATAAAATACAAGTATTTGATTTCGAGGATAAATAACTTGTTTGGCCAATTAAATGAGACTAGTCACTTCTCCAAGATCAAACTCCAGTCCACCTATCATCAATAAATGATACGAGAGTGTGACATTCCAAATAGATATTCTGACATGGTATGGTTACTTTGAATTCCTAGTTATTTCTTTTGAGTTAACCAATGCTCTAATAGTGTTTATGGACTTGATGAATTGGATCTTCAAGGCTTATCTTTACATATTTATGGTGGTATTCATTAACAACATATTGTCCAACTGTATGATTGAGGAAGAACACAAGGACTATTTAATGGTGGTACATCAAAGCATGAGGGACAAGTAGTTGTATGCAATGTTTAGTAAGTGTGAATTTTGGTTGAAGGAGTTACCTTTCTTGGGAGTGTGGTGTCCGGTAATTGGATTAAGGTGTATACAAATAAGATAGAAGTAGTGAGGAATTGTCCTACACCCTTGGTTACATTGGACATCAGGAGCTTCTAGGGTATTATAGAAGGTTTATTGAGGGGTTTCCATCCATTGCTTTTCCCTAGATGAAATTTACTCAAAATAAGAGTAAGTTCTAATGTATAGATGAATGTGAGAAAAGTTTTAAACTTTGAGGGTTCGATTCCAATGCTTAGATAAATGTGAGAAAAGTTTTAAAATTTTGAAAGATTGACTTAAGTTTTAAAATTTTGAACGATTGACTTACTTCTGCCCTTATCTTAATATTACTTGAAGATTTTGATGTGTTTGTTATGTGTTCTGATGCTTCACATATTGGTTTAGATTGTGTCCTAATGCAAAATGGTAAGGTCATTATTGGCTATACTTCTAGGCAAATAAAAGCACATGGAAGGAACCATCCAAATCATGACCTTAAATTAATGGCAGTAGGTTTCTCTTGGATGACATGACAACTTAATCTTTATGAGATATGTGTTGATGTGTTCATCAAACACATGAGTTTACAATATGTGTTTAGCCAAATGGACCTAAATTTGTGGAAAAGCATATGACTTAAACTTTTTAAGGAGTATGACATGATAATATTATATCATTAGGGAAAGGTAAATGTTGTGGATGATACACTTACTAGAGTATCCATGGGAAGTGTGGCTTAGGTTGAGGATGACAAGAGGGTGTTAGTGAAGGATATTATCAATTGACCTGATTAGGGATACATGTAAGTTATTGCAACAAGAGAAGTATACATGTGCTAAATGGGTCCAAGTTATCTTAGTGGTATATGTCAAGGCAAAGCAAGATTTAGATCCAATTGGTTATTGAAAAGAAGGTGGAGGTTTCCTTACAAGTGAAAGGGGGTATGCTCCATTATCAAGGTTGATTGTGCATTCCCAATGTCGATAGCCTAAGGTATTTGATCTTGAGTGAAGCCCATAACTCTCAATATTCTATCCATACTGGATACACCAACCTATATCAATTTGAGGGAAGTATATTGGTCAAATGGCATAAAGAAAGACAGAGATAGATTTATGGCATAATGCCCCAATTTCCAACAAGTGAATGTTGAGCATCAAAGGTCAAATAGCTTAGCTCAAGATATTAAAAGCCCTACTTCGAAATGGGATGATGTGAACATGGACTTCATAGTGGGTTTGCCTTATACTTGAAATCAACATGGCTCTATTTTGATGATTGTTGATAAGATGAAAAAGTTTGCTTATTTCTTATTTGTCAGGACTTCCTATAATGCCAAGGATTATGCTAAGTTGTGCATTTGTTAGTTGGTAAGGTTATATGTGGTATCCTTGTCTCTCATAACAAATTGTTTTCCTTTACTTCTTATTTTTGAAAATCATTTTATAGAGGACTTGGTACAAGGTGAAGCTAAGCACCATTTCATCCTCAAATTGATGGGCAAGACAAGTAGACAACTCTAATTCTTGGGGAAATGTTGAGGGCTTGTGTCTCAGAATTTAAGGATAACTAGGATGACCATCTATTACTTATTGAATTTTATTATAACAATAACTATCATTCAAGCATAGAGATGGAACCATTTGAAGCATTGTATGTGAGACAATGTATATCTCTGGTGGTTAGTTCAAAGTGGATTAGATGGTTTAGATTGGACCCAATTTTGTCATGGATGTTATGATAAGGTGATATTCACAAGAAAAAGATTGAATGTGGCCAAAACTCTCCAAAAGTCATACTATGATGTATGGAAGAGGGACCTTAAGTTCAATGTAGGAGATTGACTTGAAGGTTTCCCCAATGAAGGGTGTGGTTTGATTTGGAGGAATGGAGAAGTTGAGTCCTAGTTATACAGGGTCATGGCAGGTAGGTAAAGTTGCATATGAGTTAAACTTGTCTTTGGAAATACCCATGGTTCAGCTGGTGTTTCATGTATCTATGTTGAGGATTTTTTTGGGTGATCAAAGTTCTATATGTCGTTGGAAGAAGTGGGGATTGAAGAGAACTTGACTTATGAAGAAGAGGTTCTGACTGAAATTTTCAACCAATAAGTATAGAGTTAAGGAGAAAATAATTTGCATCCATCAAATTCCTTTTGTGGAAACGACAAGTTGAAAGCGTTACATGGTAAGCTGAGGCGGACATTATGAAATGATATCCTTATATTTTCTACTCTACTCAAGGCTAAGGTATTAATTTTATCCTGATTTTGTGACCCCAAATTTGTTCATTTCGGTTTTTCATTCCATGATGCATGCATGCATACGCATGAAACTATTTTTAGATGAATTTTAATGCATGAGGATGAAATACTTATGAAAATGATGTTTAAGTTGCATTATGCATTCATGCTAGGTTGCTAGTATCCATTTAACTCTGGTCAAGCTTACTTTTATCTTATTTGAGGACAAACATTCCTAAGGGGTAGATATTGTAATACTTTATATGTTAAAAGGGTTGAATTATGGAAAATGGGTGCAAGTTTAGTTTTTGGTATACGAGCCCTACCTACGAGCCATTATTATATTTATGGGTCATGAATTGTCCTTATGGAAGGGATAAAGACTTCGTGAAACTTGAAAATTTTGGTTAAATGTACAAAGGATCCTTATTGACCATAGAAGTGTCTAAAGTTGTAGACTAAGCTCATAGATAGGCACCAATGATAGGTAAAATTTGGGATTCAAGAACTCATTCTACAACCTTATAGGGTGGGTTTTACTTTGATTTATAAGTCATACGTTGACCTCATGGGTTAGACAGTGATTGGGGATGATTTGAATAAGTATAGAGGCCATGTACGAAGGTTATCTACAAAATATAAATCAAAATATGAGCAGTAAATAAGGTTTCATAGATTGAGGGTCAGGTTTGAGGGTCCTGAAGTTTAGGGGTGTAACCAGGACAAAAATCTATCTACATGCTATAGATTAATGATAAGGCTTATGATTTCCCCAATAGTTTTTAGTGAGGGATATTTTTGACGTTTCCTCATATCCTAAGTAATAAACTATGATGTTTTTTGACATAAAACTACTCATATCATTCTTAAGCTATCCCAGACCCTTTCACTCCAAATCATTCTCCCAAACTATTTTAAGTCCCAACTCCTAATTTCCCTCCTGGCTCTTTGAAGACAAGAACTAGAGTTTAAAGATTTCCCCTCCAAGCTCAAGTTCCTTTCATAGATTTTGTTCAAGGTATGTGGTTTCATTCATGGGTTTCTTTTACCCGTAAAGCCCAATTATCTTTAAACCTATTATTTTAATATTAAGCTATGAAAATTTTGTGGCTTTTATGGTATTACCTTAAATGCATGAATTATGATTTCCTTACTACCATATGATATATTTTTGCTATGAGTTAATGTTTGATTATGAGAAATTAATGACTTATAAGGTGTTTTCATGATAAGTAAACTGGGGTTTGAAATTTCATGGTGGGTTATTTTATGAATCATCAAAATTGATGAATTTTATGATATTATTGCTTAATCTCCTTCTATTGCATGATAAGTCCAAATGAATTGAATCCACCTAGTCTTACTCTGTGTTTCAATGAATCTATGACTTTAATGATAAGGGTTCTAATTAAAGGATTATGAAAGTTATTCTACTATTTTTAGGAAGTACCTTCTAGGAATACAAATGAATGAATGTTTTGTGAAAGAATAATTCTCACATAATCATACAGAGTTTAAGGAAGTCTTCCTTATGAATCTGACTGGCATTCTTCTCGATAGAGATGTAAAGATTTCTCCATCAATTTAGAGTATGATACTCATCCTATATCCATCTACATTTATTTTATGGCTCTAATAGAGTTAAGAGAGCTTTAGCTTCATATCAAAGAACTCATTCACAAGGGGTTCATCTATCATAGTATTCATTGTGGGTTCTCCGCTACTCACCATTCTTCTTCATGAATATAGATTGAGCATAGCGAACATGGAGTCATGGGACCATTACCCTTCTCTGTGAACATGGAAGGCTCTCCACGAATGGGGAGCTTCACCAGGCTTGACCTTTGCGATTGCGACATTGATCTCCGTGAACATGGAAGACAATGGTTGCTAGTGCTACACCAGCAGTTCCTAAATCTTTTCTGGGGTACTCTCGAGGTACGCAATGTCTATTTTCTGCAAACGAATAGTGTAACCACCTAGATTTCAATATTTCAAATCTAATAATGCGGTCAAAATTCCAAACGGAGTCTTCTATGAAAAAATGAATACCTCATATCTTTTGTATTATATTTAGCTAAAAAAAGTGAGGGGGTAAAAATGCAGCCGGATGATGCCATCAACTGGTAAGAGTCATCGTAGACTATTTTTGACATTCTGGACCTAACCACGCCATCCATTTTCCATTTTGAGTGCATTTAGCTGTGTATAGAAACACATTTTTTTACTTCTCATTGAACTCATTTTGAAATTTTAAATTCAAAATCATAGTGGAACCCTTCGTACCCGAACCAACCTCCTTGCTAGCATAAATTGGTTATTTCGAAACTAGAAGAACCATCAGAATCCTATTATGAGGCCATTTACTAGGGTATTTATAGAAATCTCATTTTAGTAGTTATAACCATCCCAATAGTACCAATAGATCTTAAATAATGGTCTAAAGTAACTATACAAAAGCTCAAAGTAATAGAAATAATGCAAAAAAATGGAATTAACCTGCAGGGTCATTACGTATGTCTATGGTCATTTTGTGAGAGTCATACTTAGAACTTAGTGGTCCTTGAGATATGTGCAAATACTCCCTAATATCTAGGGAATGAGATCATTAGTAGAATCCCATTGTCCTATAACTATGTTCCATCGTAGGAAATAAGGGTCACCTGCTAGTGGAGGTTGATTTTTAGACCACTCTTTAGTAAAGGTTTGCTCACTAGCTAGCTCTAGTGGATCTACCTAGGAATTATGGATATTCACCTTGGCAAGTAACTTCTTCCTTTCTTCCAGAGTAGGAAAAATAATGAGACTTCATGGTTAGCTCACATAGTTTATGTCGATTAAAGGTTGCTCTGACACATGTTCATGTTCCCCTTATGGTCCTAAGTTGTCTATTTATGATGATTATGATGGTTCCTTTATGTCATTTCAAAGTGTGTCCTAAAGTTCGCATAACTCATTTTATTTAAATTTCCAAGGGGTTTTCTCTCACATATATATGATATAAAGAAGTTATGTTTAATGTAAATTTTCATTAAAGCGTACTTATGCATGTCATATTGAGCTTACATTCTTTTGTATACAATTACGCATCTTTTTTATGAAGCTTATTATCTATTATTGCATTGCATGACCACATACTAGTACATTCAAAGTACTAATACATACTTATTGACTATGTGATTTAACCATGTAGGGACCAGTGCTTCTCAATATCCTCCATATCCTACATACTTTATTGCTTCTATGACCAGTGCTTGCCTTCGAATTTACTATTTATCATGTCACGTATAAGCCCTATGCTTAGGCGTGACAGCCAGAGACTTGGTGAAACTTTAAAGTTGAGGGTTTATGTACAAAGGGAATCTATAACCTCTACAAGGAATTATGAGTCATAGATAGAGGCTCGTTGTCACGATCCAAGCCTAGGGCCTAGACGTGACATGGCGAATAAGAGACCCCAATCAAGCCTCTTAACATATCAGTACACATCATTGGTCATAGAAGCAATAAAAAAGCAACAAGAGTATAAAGCAAGGATAAGGGACTAAGGGAACTTTTCCATATCATAAAACTTAAAAGGAGTCAAGAGAGAGCCAATCTCATAGCATTATTACATAACTTGTCCAATAACACCTCTACACATAGCACTTAGTGGGGGCCAAGACAAGCAACCGAGTTTAACCTCATAGTCGAAGCATACAAATAAATGAAAGAGAGTCTTACCATAACATAAGAGCAAAAGATATCATCCACGAAGTTGAGGACTCATCAACTAGCTTGAGAGAGATTATACTAGCTACGTGGAGGAGGACGATGATCAAGTGAGGCTCTGGTTCCTACATGGTAAATTCATGCAGGCATAGAGTATCTGTTAGCATATTTGAATGTATTAAGTATGTAGGATGCAATGCAACAAGAAATAAGCAACATAATTGAAAAGCATAAACATAGGCAAAGAGTAAGCATATAGCGATATGGCATGCATGGATTGTCATGACCCAAGCCTAGGGTCTAAACGTAACTGGCAAATGGGAAACTCAAAGAGACACCAAAGAAGCCTCATAGTATACCATTACACATCCTTGGTCGCGGAAGCAATTAAAATGACACTAAGAGATAAGCATAAATAATGGAATTGGGACTAAGGACAAACTTCCATATCATAACATCAAGAAATAAGAGAGTCAAGGCTCGTAGCATAGATACATAACATGTCCAACAACACCTCTTCTACTTAGATAAGAGTAGGGGCCACAACATTAGCTTTACTGAGATGATAATGCACACTATTATCATAATCCTTACAAAGCTCTAACCACCTTAATTTTCTCAACTTGAGATCTTTTTGGATGAATATAGATTGGAGACTCTTATGATCGGTGAAAACATCAACATACACCCCATACAAGTAATGACACCAAATTTTCAGAGAAAAAACTATGGCGACCAATTCAAGATCTTGAGTAGGATAATTTCTTTCATGTACTTTAAGTTGCCTAGAAGCATAAGCTATTACCTTATGATTTTGTATCAACACATAAGCAATACCAATCCGGGAGGCATCACAATATTTAAAAGCCCTTCCAACCCTTCTCGTAAAGACAAAATAGGAGCGGAGACAATCTTATCCTTCAAGGTTTGGAGAATCTTTTCACACTCATCGGTCCACACAAACTTAGCGTTCTTTAGAGTCAACTTAGTCATGGGAAAAGCAATAGAAGAGAACCTATTCACAAAACTTAGGTAGTAACCCGCTAAGCCCAAGAAGCTTCTAATGTCCGATGGGGTCAATGGTATAGGCCAATTTCCAATCATGTTTATCCTTTTAGCATCCACCTTAACACTATCCCCCAACACTAGATGAAAATTAAATGCCACCTCTTTTAATAAAAATTCACACTTCTCATGTTTAGGATACAACTTCTCTTCCTTCAATTTGTGTAGCAATACCCTCAAATGAGCCACATGCTCCTCCTCACCATGAGAATAGATCAAAATATCATCAATAAAAACCACCACAAACAAATCATGTTAGGGTTTAAAGATCCTATTCATATGATCCATGAAGATAGCTAGTGCATTGGCCAACCCAAAAGACATAACCATAAATTCTTAATGCCCATACCTAGTTTGGAAGGCCATCTTGGGAATGTCACACTCCCGCACCTTCATTTGATGATACACAGACCAAAGATCAATATTAGAGAAGTGACTAGCCACTTGAAGTTTGGCAAACAAATCATCAATCATTGGGAGAGGATATGTATTCTTTATAATGACCCTATTATGTTGTTGGTAGTCAATACATATTCTAAGAGACCATTTTTCTTCTTCACAAACAACACCGGTGCACCCCAAGGTAATTTGCTAGGCCTAATAAAACCCTTCTCTAACAAATCATTCAATTGCTCCTTCAACTCCTTCAAGGCCATATGGTAATGGGGAATAGAAATGAGTTGAGTATCAGGAAGGATGTCTATATCAATGTCTATTTCCCTTTCGGGAGGAACACCGAAAAGGTCCCTCTGGAAAACATCAAGGAACTCACTTAATGCTGGAACCAACTCTATAAGAAGGACTTTGGACTCAACATACCTAACCCTCACAAGATGATAGAGAAACCCCTTAGAGACCAACTTTTGGGCTTTAATGCAAGAGATAAACCTACCCTTGACCACCATATCATGACTCTTCCACTTTAGGATGAGTTCATTTGGGAATTGGAAATTGACCCTGCGGGTTCTACAATCAACGGAGTCATAATATGCATGTGACAAATCCATCCGAAGAATAATATCAAAATAAACCATATCAAACTCAACAAGATCACAAGGCAATATTTTATGCAGGATGCAAATGGGACAATTTCTATAGACCTTTCTAGCAATATCTGATACACAATAAGAGTAGATACCTCATAAGATGCACACAATAATCATGGCTCAAAATGAAAATCTAGGCAATAAGAGGAGTAAAAAGGAAAGAGTGGCACCCAGGTCTATCAATGCATCCAATCAAAATCAAAGACTTTTAACATTCCGATGACAGCATTGGGAACCTCATCAACCCCTTGCCTCCCATGAAGAACATAAAATCAATTGTTCCTTGAGGCACCACCTTGTTGGCCTCCTCTACCCAAAGAAACCACATTAGAACCCCTACCTTGTGGACAAACATCCTTTATCCTTGCTCCAGTTACGAGGGCAATCCCTCATCTTGTGGGCTACTTCACCATAGCTATAGCAAGCATTAGTAGCCCTCAAGCACAGGCCACCATGGCCCTTACCATATCTTGGACAAACATTATTAGGACCCATACCACCATTACCTTCGGCCCTAGGGATGTCACTGGAAAAACTCCTATTAGAAGCATGTGAAGACACTTGGCATTGATGAAATCGACCACCTTTGAACTTTGGAACTTACCCTCAAAACAGGCCCTTTTGGCCTCATGACCCCTTCTTTTCCTCAACTTTTTTCCTCCTTTTGTTCGGCATAAGTCATCAAGCTGGACAAGTCTATGTCACTACTCAACATAGCGGACTAGCACTCCACACTTACCAAATTGGATATACCCATCACGAACTTGTTCATTCTAGACCTTCGGTCAATAACCAAGTGTGGAGCATATTTTGAGAGTTAGTTGAACTTGAGGGCATACTTCCTCACACTCATAACCTTACTTCAAATTCGTGAACTCCACTATTTTGGCATCTCTAAGCTTAAGAAGAAAGAACTAGTTGAGGAAAGCTACCTTAACCTCCTCTTGTAGAACCATATTGTTGTTCCCCTTCTCCTCTTACCATTGAGTGTACCATATCTGGGGTACCCCCTTGGGTTGGTAAGCGAATGACTTCGCCTTCTCTTCCAACCTTACACCTGTGATAGCCAACACATTGTATACCTTTTCAATAAATTCTTGAGGGTCCTCATCCACCTTAGACCCATTGAACTCTGGTGGGTTCATCCTTCTAAAGTCCCTCACCCGAGATGCCAGAGTAGGAGCATGAGGCTTTGGCCCCTTAGTTGGCTTGGTTATCCACATCTTAAGCAAGCAAAGTGAGATCATCCTGGAGCTCACCATGAGTCAATTTTTCCTCGAGTGTGCGGGCTCTTCTTTCTGCTGTATTAGGCATAATCTAGCATAGAAAACAACAATTATTAGAGGGAAAACAACTTCTATAGCACAACATAGATAAAAAAGAAGGGAATATATCCTAAAATGTCTCATAGCCTCTTACTCATAGTTACGGTGAACAACACAACCATGAATAATAATCTAATCAACAAGGTGTGTTGGATCCCAAGGACCATTAACAACCTAGTACTCTGATATCAAGTTTATCACAACCCAAGCCTAGGGCCTTGATGTGACACGATGAATGGAGAACCCAAAGGAAACTCAATCAAGCCTCTTAACATATCATTCCTTGGTCGCAGAAGCAATAAAACAACAATAAGAGTCTAAAACAAAGATAAGAGACTAAGGGAACTTTTCCATATCATAAAACATTAAAGAGCCAAGAGAGATTCAATTTCATACTATCATTACATAACGTTTTCAACAATACCTCTTCATATAGAACTTAGTGTAGGCAAAGACAAGCAACAGGGCTCACCCTTATAGTCAAAGCATACAAATAAAGGAAAGAGAGTATTAGGATAACATAAGAGCAAAAGGCATCATCCTCGGTGTTGAGGACTCACCAATTAGCTTGAGAGAGATCGTACTAGCTATGTCGAAGGGGAGGATGATCAAGTGGGGCTCTAGTTCCTACATGATAACATCATGTAGGCATAAAGTATGCTTTAGTATGTTTAAATATACTAAATATGTAGGATGCAATGCAAGAAGAGATAAACAATATAATCAATACTCTTAAACATAGGCAATGAATAAGTGCATAGCAATATGGGATGCTTGGATTGTCATGGCCCAAATCCAGGGTCTAGACGTGACCGACGAATTGAAAACCCGAAGGAACCCCAAACAAGTCTCATAGCATATCATTACATATCCTTGTTCATAGAAGAAATTAAAATGCACTAAGAGATAATTATAAATAAGGGAATTGGGACTAAGAACAAATTTTCATATCATAACATCAAGAAATAAGAGAGTCAAGCCTTGTAGCATAGATAAATACTATGTCAAATAATACCTCTACTACTTAGATATGAGCGGGGGCAAAGATAAGCAGCCAGGCTCACCCCTATAGTCACTAAATACATAAAATATTCAAAATCTTAGTATATAGCAAGAGGTTACAAGCAACGCCCCCGGAATGGAGGACTCACCAACAAGCTTGAGAGACAATCATGTTAGCCATGTGGAGAAAGAGGATGATCAAGAGGTACTCCAGTTCCTACATGGTGATATCATGTAGGCATAGAGTATGAGCTAGTATGTTTGATGTGCTATGTATGTAGTATTCAATACAACAAGTGATGGAGATATAATCAAAATGCATAAGCATAGGCAATGACTACATAGAGCAATATGGCATATATGGGAGATACTTGTAGTAAATCATGATAATATAGATCAAAATAAGTGTAAAGAGTGACCATTCTTAGTGAAATCCAAGGCCTACCACCTCCTTGTAGAGACGCATGAGGTACGAACCCCTTCATGAGGAGTACAAACCCCCAAACAAGGTTGATAGAGTACAAACACCCCAAAAAGGTTGTTGGGTAGCAATCCCAAGCAATTTTACCCGATTCTACCACTTTAGAGCTAGTTGATCGAGATATCAATGCCTCAACAAGGTTACCAGGGCCTACAACCCCTCGAGCTAGGCTTGGTCATCCCCACAACTATAGAGATAATATCATATATATACACTTCATTCATCATTATATACATACATTTCTTTTCATCATTATTCCATCATCATTTTGTTATTATATAGTCATTTAACTCATAATACATGTATTAGACCTTCAAATCCTCAAGAACCCATAATCGAACATTTTATCAAACACTTAGAGGGTGTGTAGTGCTAGTGTAAAACTATGCAGTTCAAGAATGTTATCATGCTAGAAAATTTGATGTAAAACCATCAGTATATACTTGGTAACATCCTCAAACAATATACGTCAAAACCCCTCATCAAATCTTACAATAGATCTTAGATTCATACCTCAAAACATAGTAAAATAGTCACAATTTCATAACCACAACATAGTGGTAGTGAAATTCATAATAGGTAAGATCCATGAATAAATTAACATTAAATCATTCAATTTTAGGTAAAAGAAGCTTTGGAATCATGGGTGAAAGGAAACTATGAACAAAACCTACATACCTTAGCTTTGGAGATGAACTTGATGAAGATTGGGGATAGAGACTTGAAGTTTAGTTAAATTACTTAACATCCGGAGAGGTTTTTGAGACTTAAATTTTTGAGATGAAATATTGGCTAAGTGTTTAAATGAGTATTGGGGAATATTTAGAATTATATGAGGGTGAGAAATGTCTAATTATATGTATTTTCACATTTGGGAACACTTAGGCTCAAGACCCAAAAGTCCTGGACCACATAGAAATTATCTGGGCAGAAAATACACAGGCCTATGTCATGTACTTTTCACGAAATCAGATTTTCTTCATCTGCATGTCCTAGGCACATCGCGCCAAAGACGCGTAAACCTCACTAGAATTTGCATTTTTGTAAAATTGAAATTGCTAATTGTTTGCTCTTAAATCAGGGTTAGACCCATTTTCCACTGAATTTGACCCATTGAACAAAAATATGATTTCAAATTTTCAATATCACACATGGATTTTGAGATATGAGGAAACTACGATTCTGGACACTTCCGAGGCACATTTTCAGGCACTTTTTGAGGTCATAACAATATCTTCCTCTTGGAACATTTATCCTCGAATGTCAAAGAGATGTATATGAGAGATGTAAACATTGCAAAATTCAGCCCACATAAGGATGCAACAATGCAGAAAAATATCATTTCAAAAATATTATCATAAGTGTAAAATCATCATGAACTTGTCAATTTAAACATGAATATATGCAATGACGTGAGGGCTAAACTTAGTACTTGAGATCACGTAAGGTACCTAGATTGATACCTTAGGATTGAGTGGAGTGGAAATGGTAAGGATATCGCATTTGCATATCCGCTTTCGCCTCCCAAGTAGCACTTTCAGCTTGTTCATTCCTCTAAAGGACTTGAATGGAAGGGATCTCTTTGTTTGTAAATCTATTCAATTGCCTATAGAAAATCTAAGTTAGAACCTCTTCATAGGTCATATTATCTTCAACAACACCCACAACATTAAAAGTTACAATAGCATTTGGATCACCCACACATTTCCTCAACATGGACATATGAAACACCAGATGAACAAAATACAAAGTTCGTTTGAGGTGTCAACTAATGCAATTCTTCATTTTTACAAATACTTTGCCAAAAAATAGGATTTGGTTTGTTTAGAAAATATGGTTCGGCCTTGTTCTTTGGAAGGTCTATCTCGTGTCTAGTATTCACCCAAGCAATCCCCACTTGTCCGATTCCATTTCTCTAGGAAATTCCAACTCATAAGCTACCTTGCAACCCTTCTCATCACCCTATAAGGACCCACATATCTTGGGCTCAACTTTATCTTCTTACCAAAATGGACCACATCCTTCATAGGTGACACATACAAATAGACCCAATCATCAACTTTGAATTCAAACTCCTTTCTGCTCACATTGGCATAAGACTTTTGACGCCTTTGGGCCGTCTTCAACCTTTCTTTGATAATCTTATCCTTCTTAAGATCCTCCATAAACAAATCTGGTCCTAACAAGACCACCGCACCAACCACAAACCACCCAATAGTTGATGTACAATGCCTACCATATAGAGCCTCAAAAGAAGCCATACCGATGCTAGTATGATAGTTATTGTTGTAGGCAAACTCAATCAATGGGAGATGATCATACCAACTACCTTTAAGCTCCAACACACATGCTCTATGCATATCCTTAAGGGTTTGGATGGTGTTTTGGGCTTGGCCATCTGTTTGATGGTGGAAGGTCATGCTAAGCTTAACTTTTGTACCAAGACCCCTATGGAAAGTCCTCCAAAAATATGAAGTAAATTGGGCTCCATGATCTAATATGATGGACAAAAGAACACCATACAACCTTACCATGTCATGGATGTACAACTTACATTCTCTTCATCCCCAATGTCATCTTAACCGATAGAAAATAAGCTAATTTTGTCATCCTATAAACCACGAGCCAAATCAAATCAAAACTTTTTCTAGTCTTGGGAAAAATGAGACAATCCATATTAATCACCTGCTACATCTAAGTAGGAATCTCTATGTCTTGGGTTAGGCCACCAAGCCTTTAATGTTCGGCTTTGACTTGTTGACAACTATGACAAACAAAAATGAATTTGGCAATGCCCCTCTTCATGCCTCCTTACCAATGCACATCCTCAAATCTCTATACATTTTGGTGGAACCGGGGTGGATAGAATAAGAAGAGTTATGGGCATCATCAAGGATCTTTTCTATCAATCCATCAACATAAAGCACACAAAACCTAAATGTGTACAACTGCGATAGAAATTCTAAATCACTTCAAAAATTGCCTTGAAACCTATTCTAGTAATGTACATGATGGAAACTGAGTAAGTTCATTTGAAATCACCTCTATGCATAGATTTGAGCAATTTTGACAAAATTTCATAAACGAATAACTTCTTGATTTCAAAAATAAACATTTTGCATATTGCTAAGTTTTTGGAACTAGTTTTTATGCATGTGATTCTCACAACTCTATTCGTGCCATTTTGGTTTCACTCATCGGCTCCTAGGCCGGTTGATATCATGCGTATGTATAACTATATGTATGTATGTATATATATTCTGAAGTAGGTTGGATATGATGGGCCGATTTGCCCATAGGCCAGCTTTACTTAGTTTGGAAAAATAAGTAATGGGCCGATTTGCCCTTCGCCTCGGCTCACTTATATAATGGGCATGATGACCTCTATGTATTATGATACATGAGTGTTTGGCCGTTGTTCATCTCGGCTCACCTATCCTATGACATGAGTGCGTGTCACCGTCGCCTTGGCTCACCTATACTATAGTTGGGACTTGTGTTGGAGATTTCGGGGATTTGAAACTTCTGGTGTTATGTTGTGGTATGGCACGAGTTTGGAGGTCGCCATCGTTCTTGTCCGGTATGCATTATTTTGATATTTTAAATAAAGAATTATTTTGATGTTTGCATACAGGTTTGACTCATATATTTTTATTGGGATTAATACTCTCATTTATATATTCGTACTTTCCACTTTACATATTCGGTATATATTTCGTACTGACCCCCTTCCTTCGGGGGGTTGTGTTTCATGCCCGTAGGTACCGACGTACAAATTAGAGAGCCATCTTCTTAGGATCTCTGGTCACCGTTGAAGTGCTCCCTCTTCCGTAGGAGCAGACTTTTGGGTATATACATGTACGCTTATTTTTTGTATTTTGCATTTATGTATATTCGAGGGTATGGCGGGGCCCTGTCCCATCCCATGATATAGTTCGTATGTTTAGAGGTATGTCGATACATGTGGGTGTGGGATATTGCGTATGGTATGGCTTTGTATGTATGATACGTTTGTTGGGCGGTCTTACCGCAGCAGTGACCTTGTCGGCCCGCATATATATATGTATTGATGTTGCTGTATGCTGGGGTTGCTGTTTGCAGGTGTGGTTAGTCAGTAAAACAGAGAAAACTCTGTCAAAATTTTGATAAATTTCATAGCTATTATAGTTTGGAATCTGGTTTAATGTTTATCTGGGTACTCAATCGGCACTAATCACGGTCCCTGGGTTGGGTCGTGATAGTTAACCAGGCCTACCATACCCCGAGCTAGGGGATCAAGGTACCAACTCCTCAACAAAGTGACCCACGCCTACAACTCCCTGAGCTAGGCTTGGTCATCCCCAACACTATAGAGATAATATCATATATATGCACTCCTTTTATCATCATATACATACACTATAGAGATAATATCATATATATGCACTCCTTTTATCATTCCATCTTCATTTTATCATAATATAGTCATTCAACTTATAAGAGATGCATTAGAGCTTCACTCCTCAAGAACCCATTACCGGATATTTTATCAAACACTTAGAGAGTGTGTAGCTCTAGTGTAAAAGCAAGCAATTCAAGAGTGTTATCATGCTAGAAAATTCAATATAAAACCATTTATAGATACTTGGTAACACCCTAAAACAATATACATCAAAATATCTCATCAAATCTTACAATAGATATTAGATTCATAGCTCAAAACATAGTAAACAGTCACAATTTCATAACCCCAACATAGTGCTCATTGAAATTCATAATAGGCAAGACCCTTGAATAAATCAAAATTAAATCATACAATTTTAGGTAAAAGAAACCATGGACATCATGGTTGAAAGGAACCCATGCCACATACCTTAGCTTTGGAGATGAACTTGATGAAGATTGGGGCTGTAGACTTGAAGCTTGGTTAAATTACTTAGGATCCGACAAGGGTTTTGAGACTTCAATTTTTGAGATGAAATATTGGCTAAGTGTTTGAATGAGTATTGTGAAATGTTTAGAATAATATGAGGGTCAGAGATGACTAAGTATAGGTATTCTCACCTTTGGGAACACTTAGGCCCAAGGCCCAAAAGTCTTGGACCGCACAAAAATTAATTGGGCAGAAAATACACAGGTCCGCATCATGGACCAATCGTAAAATTAGATTTCCTCATTTGCATGCCCTAATAGCATCGCACCAGGGGCGCGCAAACCAAACTAGAATTTGCATTCTTGGAAAATTAAAATTGCTAATCGTTTTCTATTAAATTGGGGTTAGAACTATTTTCAACTCAATTTGACCCTCTAAACAACAATATGAAGTTGGATTTTTGATATCACATATAGATTTTGAGATATGAGGAAATAACGATTCGGGACACTTCTGAGGCACATTTTTAGGGCACTTTCGGGGGTAGTTACATAGATGATTCTTAGAGTAAATTATGCTTACGTAAAACATGATACATGTTTAATAAGTGACCATCAATATAGAATATCCAAGGTCTACCACCTTTTTGGAGAGGCGATTGAGGTACAGAGCCATCAATGTGCTTATTGTGGTATATACCCCCCAACATAGTAGCACAGGCCTACTAATTCCCGAGCGAGGCAATAGATGTAGACACCCCTCAATGTGGTTATTGAGATACATACCCCCAAATCATGGTAGCATAGGCCTACTACCTCTAGAGAAAGGAAATCGAGGTACCAACCCCACAATGTGGTTACTCGGGCCTACAACCCCCCGAGCGATGCTTGGTCAACTCACAATACTATAGAGGAAAATATCATATATATATTCTTTTTATCATCATAAAGTCATTCAAATCATAATTCATGCTTTAGACCTTCAACAACTCAAGAATCCATAACTGGACATTTTATCAAACACTTGGTGGGTGTGTAATACTAGTGTAAAATCATGCAATTCAAGAGAAAAATCATGCAAGAAAATCCAATGTGAAATCACCCCGTAATACTTTGTAATACCATCATGTAATATACATAAAAACCCTTAATTAAATATTAATATAGATCCAAGATTCATAGCTCAAAACATGATTAAACAGTCACACTTTTATGAAACCCTAACATAGTTCATAGTCAAATTCATAGTAAATAAGACCCATAAGTAAATCAACTTAGAAACGTGGGATTTAGGTCAAAATGAAGCTTGGGCACCATAGGTGAATGGACCCAATGGTTGAAACCCACATACCTTACATTTGGAGAATCCTTGGTGAATATTGAAAATGGAGACTTGAAGCGTGAGTGAAACTCTTAAGACTCGGATGAGTTTGGGACTTGAAATTTGGGGTGATATATTTGTCAAAGTGTTTGAGGGAGAATTTAGAAATGTCTTATATGATATGAAGGTGAAATATGGCTAAGTATAGGTATATTCACGCATTGGAAGACTTAGGCCCAAGACCTAAAAGTCTTGGACTAAGATAAAATAATTGAGAAAAAATAACGCTACTCCGCGCCCCAGTCGCATCGCACCTGGGCACGGATCAACACTAGAATTCCTCATATTTGGATTTTCAAAATTTTATATGGTTGCTCTAAAATTGGGGTTAAACTCATTTCCTATTCAATTTTGCCCCCTAATCAAGAATATGAAGTCAGATATTCGATATCACATATAAATTTTGAGATATATGAAAATTAGGATTCAAGATACTTTCAAGGCATATATTCAGGCATTGTTTGGGGTCGCCTCACTCCTAGATTGAAGGATTGAGTTTTAAGTTTCTAAAGTTGGGAGGTGTAACCCACACAAGGACACATAGAGGTCATGGTTCTGTTGATGAGTCATATATAGATTTTATGGTTTGGGTTTTGAGGTGTAAAACTTTCTAATTATTGAATGAAATTTACAAAGAGTATTTACAACCCATAGATGGACATTTGTAGATTGGGGTTCAAAGTTCTAGTTTTGGTGTATAACTAGGATGAAACCCCTATCCATGAGTTATAGATTGATTTATGACCCATATACCAAGGTCCTGGTTTCCTTCTGATAATTTTAAATGATGGCCATTTTACACCTTACCTCATGTCTTAAGTCCTAAATTACATCATTTAAGGCCAAAAGTTTCTCATATCAGTTCCAACCCCTACCATTACACTCTCATTCTATTCCAACTTAAAATCCATTCAAATTCTCCCTAGGTTCTCAAAACTCAAGGTGTCGTTGAAGGAAATGAATTAGGGTTTCAAACTTGGACTTTTATTGTTAAGTTTCCTTGATGTTTTTGCCCACCAGGTATGTGGGTTTTATTCATGGGTTCCTTTCAGCCATGAAGTCTAAGTATTTTTACTTATCTACCTAGTTTCAGGTTATTGAAATTTTTAATAGGTTTTATAGTATCTCTTTAAATGTATTTTGCTATGAATTTATGTTCTATTTGTCAATGTTTCATGTTTTTCAAGATGTTTTATGACTTGCTACTTATGGTTTTTAAAGTTCATGGTAGCCGGATTTTATGAATTTCCCGAATTGATGATCTTCATATCAATTATGCATAATCCTCTTGCATTACATTATTTAAAGTATAAATGCATTGAACCCACCAAGTTTTGCACTATGTCCAAATGATGTATGTTTTTAATGATAAGGGTTTCAACTTAATATTTATGAAAGTTATGAAAGATATTATGGAAGCCCTTTTATGAATGTATGAATGATGGTGAAAGAAAAATCCTCCCTAATGAAGAATCCTTGTTATGAAAGGACAATGCTCACTTCAATAGATCATAAAGGTTTTAATGAGATACCCCTATTATGATGAGTTATGTTTTCAGAGCTTAAAGAAGGTATATGCATATGACTATGTTTACTAAGATTCCGTGCGATTTGACTTCGTGCTGGAAGGGACATGAGGTGGGATTCAGTTAGGGAATTCTTGTAGAAATGACTCAATGTTCCTCCATAGAGACCCCTGTAGGCTAGGATAATGTATCAACAAAAGCCCTAATGATAATTAAGTGCATGCATACATTTGATAGAGTTCAACCCGACAAGTAGTCTCCCCGGCTAATGTAGGGGGTTATGTTGGATTCCATGTTATAGCTCGCATGGTTGTATATGTCAGTTATAATCTCCTTCCATATATGTGCATATGATAACTTATGATTCTTAAGTTAGTTTAATCATGTTTTAAGATGTATTGATCATCCATCATCTCTTATACCCTTATTTCCTGTTATGGTATGCATATTGTCTATTATGATATCTATAACTTTTTCTATTCCCTTGCATCCTACATACTTAGTATATTCAAAGTACTAATGCATTGCCTACATGGTAACACTATGTACGGGTCGGTGCTATTTGTCCACCTACACATGGCTACCCGTTAGATCGATGGAAGACTTGTATTTGTGAGTCCTCTAGTTCGGGGACAATATCCTTTTTGTTCAAGCTTGAGTTTTTATGAGATATTTCAACTTTTATTATTGTACCATTCATGTTACCTTTACTAAGGGTGCACTAGTGACACGTCTTATCCCTCGATTAAGTCTAACATTAGAAGGCATTGTTGGACATACATAAGTTGATTGGGATTTAGTACTTGTTATGCATTTGATCTTCCATTAGTCCGGTGTTCTGTTAGTTTTCTGTCTTAATTATGTCATTACCTATGAAATCCTTGATAAATGATAAGAGGTTGGATGAGGTACCTTTAGGTCCCTTATTCATCATGCATAAATAGGCTCTAGGTTTGTATCGTGACAGATACATTACCACCCAAATGGAGTCATAACTACCTATACTAGTAAACAAACCCACCATGAAGTCGATAGTGATCCGCTCCCACTTCCAAGTGGGAATAGGCATCGTCTGAAACTCACCACTAGTCCTCTAGTTATTACACTTAACGTTTTAGCATATCCAACACTTGGACATGAACTCTGAGATAACCCTCTTCCTTCCACAACATAAATAATATAGACTCAGGTCATGATACATCTTTTTTACCTCCGGATGGATAGAATATCGAGTACAATGATCCTCTTTAAGAATAAATCAAATCACATTACCTACCTTGGGAACTGAAATCCTCCATTAATCCTCATAACACCATCAGAATCAAGTATGACCTCCTTAGCCTCAACCCTAGACACCTTGTCTCAAATAAGACACACCTTCTCATCCTAAAATTGCTACTTACAGACCTGATCCATCAAAAAAGAATGACCCTCCATGAAATCAAGAACACCACCCTCATTAGAAAGATATAGTCTTATAACCCAATGGTTAATATCTTAATATCCCTAGCAAAAGGTGTCTCCTTAACTCAGATAGTTGCAAGGCTTCTCATGATAGAAGCCTTTCTAGTTAATTTATTAGCCACCACATTTGCCTTCCCCTGCTGGTATAGAGTAGTCAAATCATAATCCTTTAGAAGCTCAATCTACCTTTTTAGCCTCAAATTTAGGCCCTTCTAGCTGAAAATGTACTGTAAAATTCATCGATTGGTGAAAATCTCACAATAAACCCCATAAAGATAGTACCATCATAAATTCAATAGAAAAGCAACCACTACAAAACTCTAAGTTGTGGGTGGGGTAGTTCTTCTACTGTGCCTTTAATTGCCTAGAGGCATAGGCAATCACCTTCCCTTTTTGTATCAAAGCACTTTAGAACCTATACCCTAACGTATCACAAAACACAGTTAAATCAACACCCTCCATAGGCAAGGCTAACAATATCTTGAGCTGTTGGAAGCTCTCTCTTCACATTCATTATATCAATGAAATACTATATTTTTCTTAGTATGTCTGTTCAATAGAGCTAGTAGTGGAAAAGTTTGAACAAAATGTCAATAGCATTGGGCCAAACCTACAAAACTATGAATCTCTATAGATAAGGTAGGCTAGTCCACCCTTGAACGACCTCAACGTTTGCCATAGCAACCGTGATTCCCTCCTTGGACACCATATGCCCCAAAAATACTATTAACCTGAGCCAAAATTTACATTATGAGCATTTAGCATACAATTTCTCCTTTCTTAGTCACTGAAGTACAATCCTCAAATGTGTAGCATGGTCTTCCTCAGTCTTGGAGTAAACAAAGATTTCATCAATGATAAATCACTCTATTCATTAACTTTATAAATGTTGCAGGGGTGTTGGTCAGCTAATATGACATCATAAGGAACACATAATAGTCGTGTCTAGTCTCGAAGGTTGTCTTAGGGATGTTTGATCCTTCATCCTCAACTGATGATACTTGGATCTCAAATTAATATGAGAGAATAAGGCCTCCCCTTGAAACTGATCAAACAAGTCATCGATGTAGAAAAGGGGGAATTTGTTCTTGATAGTTACCTTATTCAACTCTATATAGTTAATGCACATCCTTGTAGACGCATCCTTCTTCTTCATAGAGAGAATTGTGCACCCCCAAGGCTATCAGTAGGGCAAATGAACCCCTTACTCAACAAATCCTGAAGTGGATCCTTTAGCTCCTTCAACTCTGTTAGAGCCATACAATATAGAGAGATTTAGATGGTCTTAGTGCCTGACTTAGTATTAATGGCCATGTCAATGTCCTCATCAGGTATATCATTGGAAGATCAGTAGAAAATACATCTATGAACTCTTGAACCACACGAATAAATTCCATCAAATGTGAGTCAACACTAGTATCTTGAATGAATGACAAATAAGATAAGAAACCTCTATCAATCAACTTCTGAGCTCGAACGTAGGAAATAACTCTACTAGGAGAGGAACCACTAGAACACTTCAACTTGATCATTAACCTATAAGGAATCGCCAAGGTCACAACCTTGGAAAAATAACTAAGGATAGTACGATGTGAAGAAAGCTAATCCATACCAAATATGTTATATAAATCTACCATATCAACAATCATCATGTCCACCTAAGTATCATAGTGAGACAGGATCGATACACCTAATCCACTATTAAAGGATCTCCTATTGTTGCATAAACATGTATAGGAACATGCATATAATCACAGACCAAGTAAAATCCAAAAGATAAGTAAGTAGAAACATATGAATAAGTAGATCCAAGATCAAATCATACAAAGGTGGGTTGATGGTAAAATAGAACAATACCTGTGATTACTGCATCTGAGGCCTTAGCTTTGGGTCTCCTTGGGAAGGTATAGCAGTGAGCTACAAAACCCTCACTTAGATGAGTCACATCTCTACCACCCTGCTGAACCAGGGCACCACTCACACCTCTACCTTTGGTACAACCACCCTTATCAGTCTAAACATGTCTCAATTCCTAGTCTGTGGGGTTGGACTCATAGCCGGTGGTACTATATCACCAACTAAAGTAGCTGAATATATATGGTTAGGGTCAAAATGAATCCATAATAAGTACTTACAGATCATATGACTAGGATCTCCACAATCAAAGTAAGTCTCAGGGTAGAAAATGGATATAATGGACTTGATGCACCACTCTGACTCCCTTCACTGCCAGGCCTCTACTATAAACCAAATAAGCTCAAACTAGAACTATATGAACCACGTTGACCCTATCCACCGTTAGATTCCATCAAAGACTTGTGAAATCATCAACCCTAAAATTAACTACTTCTAGGAAGATAACCTCTGCCTCCAGATGAGGCACTAGAGAACTAACTAGATAACCAGGCTCTTTTAAGGTCACCAAACTCATCTTTTTCTATCAACTCCACCTACTTAGAGGAACTCACCATAGATACCAAGGAAGCTCTTTCAATAGACACCTAGAATATTGGTTACTTAGTAGAATAAGCCATCCCTCCCATGAATCTACAAACTCTCTCTATCTTGTAAATCCGAAGTAGGTGGCAAAAGTAAATCCGAAGATCAAATGGAACTGGGATCACAATATATTTAAGTGTAGAGGCAAGGGTGAGTATCAAACAACATGGTATCCAACAAATGAATATTATACAAAGTAATGAAGAACATAATTATCCCTATCATCCTAAACACAAACCTTCTACAACCTTGCAAATAGGCAAGTCAACATGGGTAGCTTATAAAACATTTATCTTACCATTCACAAGAAATACATGAGTTAATATTTCATTGACACAAACATTACTTACTCACAAGTAATCACAAGGAGTATTCACAGTCATTCAATGTAATGAGATGAGAAAAACGTGCAAATACAAATTCATGCAACATGATGCATATTTGTCCGACAATACACATTCCATAATCACCTCAGATTGGAACCTACTTGGGCTATGCATGGACCATGTATCTCTAAAAAGTCTTTGGGAATCAATGCTCAACATAAGAGACCTCAGTCGCTGGAAGAGACCTCGGTAAATAACACTAATCAATAAAAATCTCGGCTCCAAATTTCTAGTATATCATTCATATCACTTTCCACAATCACCATAGATAAGCATATGCACAAATAAGTGAGTATGAAATACATATTTGTGATAAAATACCATATAGCTCAACATTTACAATCATATTCATCGATAAGTGATTCATAACATTTACGAGAATTTCCATATCCAAGTTTCACATTAGTATGTCAAATCATATAGCCATATTATTACTCTGTCTCAAACATTGATTCATGAAGTATTCTCCCAAAACCAAAATCACCATTACACGCCATAACATATAAAGAAAATATAAGGTTCAACACCCTTAACTAGGATTTAGAAATTCACTTGCCTTAGCAAATAATTGCAATAACTTTAATGCCAGAATTTTCTCCTTACAAATTTACTCCCAAAAATTACAATGTAGTCAAATAATTATTCATAGTCAATTTTTGACATAAAGACACCAAAATCATGAAACATAGAAAAAAAATTGGGCAAAACGGCTCAAAATGCCAATTTCAAGAATGGGGTTGATATCTGAAAATTCATAGATGAAAATATTACTCATGATATAAGGAGTTTAATAGCAAAAACCCTTTTAAAAAAACATAGTTAAAATCACTCCATACTCATCATTTTTGTCGAAATTTTGAGTTCATGATAACTCTTAATTTTTCAAATTGAAATCAATAAATTGGTTGTTAAAATGAAAAAATATCAATGGGAAATGATGAGATAAATTGAAAATTACTTACCCAATGCTTTTTTCACAAAAATCCCTTGAAAATCGCCTAGCCGAGCTTGAAAACATTAAAAATAAAAAAGGTTATTGTTCAAACTAACATTATTCTCCATGATCGCACCCTGAGGTTTGTGAACGTGTAGGTCAAGGTCAACAGAGCCTTGCAACCAAACCATGCATCCATAAATGTAGAGTTCAAATCAATTGACCATCCTTGATCATGACTCAATATCCATGAATTCACTGAGTTAGGCAATAACAATTCACAAGCACTGGGTAGGGTTCGCAAATCCGAAGAGGATTAGGTGCACCAAATATCAGTAACTTCATTTATAGCACAAAATCACTAAATGAGTCCTTGAGATTCGTTTAAAATTCCGTACACAAAGACCATATATGCTACCTTCTAATTTAAAAGTTTTAGACTGAATGAAATTCTCAAAAGTTGAATCTGAGGTCTCCTTGACACAGAACATGATAAGTTGCAACCAAACAAATTAAAGGCACTCAAAATGCTGAAATGCACTATGGATACCCAAAGATTATATCAAAAGCTAAAATCGCTATTGGGATTCAATGAAACCATCAGAATTTTGATCCAAGCATTCAAACTCCAAATGTTGATAAAAGTTAAACCTTTGTCAAATTTTAACTCAATTTCAAACTTTGAACATCAAATCCAAATAATAACTTCAACTCTGATTCTAACAACTCTCCTATATCAATCTTTATATTTTGGAACTCATGAAATTAATAAAAGTTTGTTCCTTGAGTCAAAACTCTAATGACTCCAAAAGTCAAAATTAAACAACTTAACCCTTTAAAATTCAATTTTTTAGCAAAATTTCAACTTTCCATAGAATTTGTATAAACCAACTGTCACAACTAGTTAAATAGGACTCGAGCTAACTATCATGAAGGATAAAATGATAATTTTATTAGGAATACCAAAAATGACCTTTAGGTTCATTAAAACATGTAAAAAAGAGTTTGTTTTTATCCTATTCAGACTTACGAAAAAGACTATTTCTAGTGCTACATTAACAAAAGTAGTCACTAGTAGGGATGTTCATCCTTCAGCTTGAATCGATTATTGATTAAAATTAAAATCTCAGTTGAAAGTAATGAATTTGTTGGAGGCATATTCATCTCCATATGTACAGACATCTAGGAGTTGATTAATTTACAGGAAAGTTATTGTGGATTCAATTAAGTAATTAGGCGATATTAGAGTTATTATCATATGAAAAAATTAAATTAGTTATGCAATAAAGATCATTACACACCAAAAATTGAAAGATCAAATAATTATAGAAAAAAAAAGACCCAAGCTTAAGAATTCAGGACATGTATTTCATAAGATATTATTCCATCAAGCTTCAGCATCCCATTTATTATATTCTTCATGGACATGTTATTAGAAGATGTTATTAGACAAAAGACTTTGCTTTTGTACATTCTGGCATGAAAGCAAAATTAGGGTGTTGACATTCCAAAGTCAAATTATGATCTACTATGCTATGAGAAGTATCGTTTAAATTCCCTCTATGTTGTTTAAGTTTTCGTACCTTCATTATAGTTGATATTTTAAATGTGAGCTTTGAATTATTCTTTCATTTGTTTTTTCAAGATCATCTTACGCTTCTTTTTATATTTAATTTTAGGTGCATACAAGTAGATACTTAAATATATATCAAGCTTAATAAATAGATTGTAACACCCCACATTTTACGTGTACTAAAATTGTGTAAAATAGATCATGATATGGAGTGGTCAAATTAGTGTCAATTCTTGAAAGTACTTCATTGTCGTGTTAATAGGCGATATGGGAGTGTAACGCTTAAGAGGGTTGAGTGTATATGTGTTTTATGTTAAATTAAGGATATCACAAGCCTTAATAAAATACGAAAATTAAGGTATTTGTATGAATTAATAATCTAGTAGGTGAGTCACCTACTTGTGTGACTTGAATTTGCTAGCAAAACGGAAACGAGGTTCGATGTAAAATTTGTCCAAGTTCAATTACGAATAAAATCTTTTTTAAGGGTAAAAGTTTAGACCATATTTTAGTATCATAAATAGAACTTATTTTTAGTTCAATAAGAATGAAATAAGAGCCCAGGTATATCCCAAACCACTTGGTTATTTGGACCAAAAACTGATTAAGAGAAAAGCTGGAAATTTGCAGCCAAAGTCCATTAGATTGATGCCCATTTAGGCCCAATTTTGGGAGAACCAGCTGCTTATTATTTAGTCTCATTATATGTGGTATTACATGGTCAAAAGGGCCTATGGATGTCATCCAAATGAGGCCTTTAAAGAGGGGTTATAAGCAGCAAAATCCCATTCACTCTTACACTTAGAAAAATTTCAGCTTTCCTAATCCTCTCTCTAAACTTTTCTCAACCTTGCAAAGCAGCAGAAAAATGACTCTTTTAGGGTTCTTAAGGCGTTACTCAACTTTGAATATAAAGGTTAGTGATTATAATTGTGTTTTTACTAAGGTTTCTTCATAAAAATCAAGAAGTATATGATAATATGTTATGCTGAAAATTCTAGACAGCATGTGTCCAGAAAATTGCTGCACATGGTTTTACTGATTTCTACATGGTTTGTGGGTTGTATTAGCAATATAATTTGATGTTCTTAACATAATTTGAGTTATAGACATTACCCTAAGGATGCTACCCAAATTTTGGTTTCATTTAACAAATGAGTTTTATTGTGCTATCTTATGTGTGATGTTGGTTGGAAGTTGTGGATTGTTGGATTTAAAGGTATTGGCTGATGTCTATAGTGACTTATTGGGTGATGTTCTAAGACTTTATTAGAACTTAC
Source organism: Solanum sejunctum (assembly GCA_025642045.1). Lineage (NCBI taxonomy): Eukaryota > Viridiplantae > Streptophyta > Magnoliopsida > Solanales > Solanaceae > Solanum > Solanum sejunctum. The sequence continues at coordinate 71,297 of JAOTQJ010204367.1, forward strand.
TATATATGTAAAGGTTCTTGGAATAGTTTGGATAGAGTTGGAAAAGGTTTTGAATTGTCGACGTTGAAATGTAGCAAAGGGGGGTAACGTTATTCTGTCTATTTATAGGTTGTCTAGAATTGTAATATGTTGTTGCATGACCCTCTCCTATTTTTGGAATATTTTTGGACTATATTAAGGCTAGTTTTATGTGGTAAAAATATTGGAAACACTTTAGGTAAAGTTATAACAGATTCGGGATGGTTGACGTCGAAGTGTGGGGAAAGAATGTAATGTTGTGCTACTTGTTTGTATGTTGTGAAAATTGTTATGTTTTATGCTTTGTGGGCTATTGTAAGATTGTTAAGGGTCTAAAATGAGTTGAATATGATCTGTACATAAGAATGGTTGCAAGAAAATACGATTATAAGTGAAAAGGTTGAATGAATTCCTTTGCATCACTAATTGAAAGCTTGCTGTCAGGGTGATCGTTTTGATGATATTAGACTGTCAAGAAGTGTTTCTTTGCTGCTAATACTAGTATTATTACCTAATATTATGTAGATAAATATTTGGGGGAAAAGCAGCCACTCCAAGGTAGTAACGTGGTCACACACTTAGGTATGTAAGGTTACTTGATTTGATATCATTTGTCATGAATCATAGATCCCTCGGTATGTAAAGGCATTTATCTACTCCTACATGACAAACAACCATATCTCCACTCTTTCAAATATTCATATGCTCCTATATATAGACACCTTCAAATGTACATATATACGTGCATACCAAGTACATGAGTTTTTGTTGCTAAACAAAGTTCATGAGTTGTTTTCATTTCATATGCATTTCATTGCTTATGTAATATACTCTCTTCATTGCCATATTGTCTTGCATGATTATTTACATATCACATGCTACCTATACAACCTTATAGCTTCAGTACTTTGACCACCAAAAGAATAATCTCAAAAGTAATTGAAAGATAAAGTATATAGTTTTTGATGGTAGTAGCCCGAGGGGTGGAAGCATCACCTAGCTAGGTATGATCCTATCACCTGTGGCAGACCGAGGGGTTAAGAAAGAACCTAGCCAGGGATGATCCCGATATAGTTTACCACTGATCAGTTGGTCATTTACAGTACATGATGTGCATAGATTATACAGCAAAGGTAAATCAATATAAAGAGCTTAAAGTACATGATTCCAAAGTATATCCAAAGGTGGTGTCTTATTCTACATTAGTGCATTGTTTCATTTGAGATGTTATTTTATATACAGTATTTGCTGCCTTACATATTTAGTATATTATCTCGTACCGAGTCCCTTGAGGGGGGTCTGCATTTCATGCTGCAGGTACAGGTGCTAGTAGATCTTCCCAGTAGAGTCTAGGACATCCAACTGTTGTTACCAAGCTCCAGGTTATTCCGGAGCATTGTGTGTGTCTAAAGTTTATAGGGTTGTATTATATATTTAATTGAGGTGTGACTTGTCCCGACCCTTATTCGATACTTTCTATTATCTAGAGGCTCTTAGACTATGTAAATTAAAGTATAGTCATGTCTTATACTTTAAACATCATGGCCCTAATGACCTAGTCGCATGCATTTTCTTTCGGTTTGTGTTACTGTTTACTTGCATAAAAGCATGTTAAATTATAGAAATCTGTTATAAAATGTATAGAAAGTGTATAGATGTAGGTTATTTCTCCCTAGACTTATCAGCAATGGGGGTCAGTCCACACTAATGGGACTTGGGGTATGACAGAAGTGGTATCAGAGCAGGTCATCCTAGGAAGTCTACAAAGCCATGTCAATGTAGAGTCTTGTTTATCGATGTATTATGCCACCATATTTATAAGCAGGAGGCTACGTGGCATTTAGGAGTTGTTACTTTCCTTTCATTCTTTAGATCGTGCAATAGAGATAGGTGAATTATGTCTAACTCCTAAATTACTTTGTACAATGAGCCAGTATGCCATAAACTAGAAAGAACAAAGGTAAAGGAAAGGCAATAGAAGTGGTGGCTGGTTTACCCAGTCATGTGAGACAATGAAATGAGGCTCAAGATGAGTCTATGTCACGGACATCTCTAAACCCTCCAGCTCCTGATGAACCTAAAAATAGTGAAATTCTAGCAGAACCACCTATTAATGCTACAGTACAAGATTTGAGAAGTGCAGTTCAACTACTGACTCGCATAGTTGCTGGCATAGGCCAAAAATAGGAAGGTACAGTTACGGGTATAGGTGGTGCAAATGGGGCAGCTGGTATGAGGATACATGACTTTCTTAATTTGGACCCTCCACCCTTCACTAGGTCTGATCCTAATGAAGATCCCCAACACTTTCTTGATCTGATTTAGCTCACTTCAGATGTCATGCATATGAGTGGTACAGAAGTTGTTGAGTTAGCGACATATAGGTTGAAGGGTGTGCGTATATTGTGGTATAAAGCTTGGAAGCAATCCAAAGATATAGATGCTCCGCCAACCACTTGGAAGGAGTTCAAAGAGGTATTTATTGATCATTACTTGCCATTAGAGATCTAAGAGGCCCGTGTAGATCAGTTCTTGAATCTCCACCAGGGGAATATGAGTGTGAGAGAGTATAGTCTCTAGTTTAATTCCCTATCCAGGTATGCTTCTAATGTAGTTACTACTATGGCAGACAACATTCATTGAATATATGGGTAGATTGGATACGTATCTTGTCAAACACTGTATCATTTTTGCATTGAATAAAGACATGGATATAGCGAGAATACAAGCTTTTGCACAAAAATAGGTGGATCAAAGGCAAAGGTGAAGGATACAGAAGTTTGAAAGGGCACAGTCCAAGAGAAGCAAATCTTCAAGGCATTTTAAGCTATCCCAAAGTGAGTTTAGGCCTCGATTTTCTAATAGATCGCCTAGGCTATCATTCTCCTATTCTGCAGCTAGTGCTCCACCATAACTTCAAGGGTCTAAAAGTAATCAGTTTGTTTAATAAGGTGAAGGACAAGGTTCACGAACAATAGGAGGATTGGTGAGCTAGCCAATGACTCCTAGGCAACCCTGTAAATAGTGTGGAAAAAATCATCAAGGTATATGTTATGGTAGGACAGATGTTTGTTATTGGTGTGGTGCGACAGGACACATGATGAGAGATGGTCTATAGAGGCATATGGGTTATATAGCACAATCTATTGGGTCAACAAGCATCTATGGGTCGTGATAGAGGTATTAGAGGAGCAGCTAGCTCTAGCGGGGTCAAGAATCGCACTTATGCTTTGGGAAGTCACCAAAATTCAGAATCTTCACCTGATGTGGTCACAGGTATATTGTCCATATTCTCTCATAATGTATATGCATTAATTGACCCTGGTTCTACACTCTCATGCATTACCCCACTAGTTATTGGAAAGCGTAAAAGAACACCTAAATTACTGAGTAAACCATTTGAAGTGTCTATACAAACCGGTGAATCTATTATGGCTAGAAAGGTTTATTATGGTTGTGTAGTAACTGTTTGTGACCGTGACACATTGGTTGACCTTATTGAGTTAGAAATGGTGGAATTTGATATTATAATGGGTATGGATTGGTTATCTTCTTGCTATGCCATCGCAGATTACCGAACTAAAAAAGTGTACTTCCACTTTCCAAATGAGGCAATTCTTGAATGGGAAGGCAATGTTGGGGCACCAAAGGGGAAATTTATCTCTTATCTTAAGGCTATAATGATGATATCTAAGGGGCATATATGTCACTTAGTGTAAGGGATATGGAGGCAGAATCACCAACTCTTCAATCAGTCCTAGTAATGAATGAATTTGTTAATGTGTTTCCTGATGAACTTCTAGGCTTACCTCCTGAATGAGACATAGATTTTGGTATTTACTTACTTTCAGGCACTCAACCTATTCCTATCCCTCCATATAGAATGGCCCCGGTAGAGTTGCATGAATTTAAAGAGCAATTGAAAGACTTATTTGAGAATGATTTTATAAGACCTAGTGTGTCTCCCTGGGGTGCACCAGTGTTATTTGTATGCAAGAAGGATGGAAGCTTAATAATGTGTATCGACTATCGACAATTGAATAGTGTTACAATTAAGAATAAATACCCTCTCCCCAGTGTTGATGATTTATTTTATCAATTACAGGGTGCCAGATGCTTCTCCAAAATTGATCTGAGATCGGGGTATCACCAAGTGAGGATGAAGGAGGAAAATATACCCAAAACTGTTTTCAGAACACTATACGGTCACTTTGAATTTCTCGTCATGTCATTTGAGATAACGAATGCACTAACAGTTTTTATGGATTTGATGAATAGGGTACTTAAGCCATTCTTAGATGTGTTCATGATAATGTTTATATATGACATCTTAGTATATTCAAGATCAGACGAGGACCATGCAAAACACTTATGAAAAGTGTTATAGGTTCTTCGGGATAGATAGTTTTATGCCAAATTCTCTAAATGTGAATTTTGGCTAAATCAGTAGCATTCTTAGGTTATATTGTGTTTGAGGAAGGAATAAGAGTTAATTCACAAAAGATAGATGCTGCGAAAGATTGGCCACGACCAATGATGCCCACAGAAGTTCAGAGTTTCCTAGGTTTGGCAGGTTACTACAGAAGGTTTGTTAAAAGTTTTTCTTCCATTTATGCACCTCTAACAAAGTTGACACATAAGGCAATTAAGTTCCAATGGAATGATGAATATGAAAGGAGCTTCCAGGGACTGAAAAATAAGCTAACTTATGCAGCTGTGCTAGTACTTCTAGAAGGCACCAAGGGGTATGTCGTGTATTGTGATGCTTCAGAAGTTGGCTTAGGGTGTTTGCTGACAGCATGGTAGGGTAATTGCTTATGCATCTAGGCAGCTATGACCACATGAGAAAAATTACCCAACTCATGATCTTGACCTTGCAACGGTTGTATTTGCTTTGAAAATATGGCGCAACTATTTGTATGGGGTTCATGTTGACAGATATACAGATCACAAGAGCCTGCAATACAATTTTTAGCAGAAGTATCTAAATTTGAGACAGCAAAGGTGGCTAGAATTAATAAAGGATTACAACATTGATATACTATACCATCCGAGGAAGGCAAATGTGGTAGCTGATGCGCTGAGTCATAAGGCAGTTATGACTACTGGTGATCAGGCCATGCTTAGTCAACGGGTGGCTAAGGATCTACATCAACTAGCCAATATAAGGGTTTGCCTTCTTGAAACCCCAAATAAAGGGATTATTGTACATAATGCATCGACATCTTCATTAGTAATGGAGGTGAAAGAAAAATAGTTCGAGGATCCTGTTCTATGACAGCTTAAGGAAAAGGTGAGTCAAGGTATGATAAAGTGCTTTAACCTTACATAAAATGGAGTACTTTACTGCCAAAATAGATTATGTGTTCCTGATATTAATGGGTTAAGAAAGAGGATAATGGAAGAAGCCCACCATTCCCAATATTCCATCCATCCACAATCGGATAAGATGTACCATGACCTAAAAGGAGTGTTTTGGTAGGGAGGCAACAAAAAGGACCTTGCAGAATTTGTAGCTCAATGTCCAAATTATCAACAAGTAAAGTTAGAATGTCAAAAGCCAGGAGGTTATGTGCAGTGTATAAAACTTCCAACCTAGAAGTGGGATATGATCATTATGAAATGGTATTTTCCCATAGAAAAGATTTTCAGGCAAAAATATGAGATCTACAACTTTAGACAACAACCAAGACAGGCCATATATTAGATATAGGAGTGATTTATCAAAAGCTAAAAAAGGTGTTGAATCATAAGATCGTTGACTATTCTCTCTGTAAAATCTTTTATAGAGCATTAGATGCAAATATAATGGTTATAGCAGATACTATTAGGAGAGGAGCATTCACGGTGAACATATTTTTGAAGAAATGGCAGCAACACTTGATAGGGTCACAAAAAATTGATAGAGCATGGCATACTAGATATTTTGAAGTTGCAAGTAGTACTCAGTTGATAATTGTAGTCAATGACTTGTGAAGATAGACCCAAGTGATACTCAAGATGTAGCTCGGATAAGAACTGACTTTAGTCTTGTGACAAAACACATCTTGAGTGAGAAAGTACATATAGTGGTCTTACATAACAAATCTCCAACATATCAGAACTATTGGTAAAAGGAAGAAGCTTACTATGAAAATGATCAAATAAGGATTTTTAGACCAACCCTTAAGAAAATCAAGGTCGGAACTTTAATAAGGATAACAACTTCAACCTGAATAACAACGTCCATCATGACAATAACTTCAATAGGTATAGGTATTACAATTTCAATAAAGCCCAAGATACAGATGGTGAATGGTTGTAGAAGGACAACGGTAAGGTTGAGATGAGTAACGCATACATCATACCAAGAAATTGTAATGCAGGATCAGGTATTGTAAGTCTTGAAGACATTTGTCATGCCTCAGAAAGGTACCATTGGCGTGGTCAACACTCAGAGACTATTGCTAGTCCACGAGTGAGTCACTTGGCCTCATCGTCACATTATACTCGATAGAAGAAGAAAAATGCTGAAAGAAAAGATCGTAAAGTAGTTAAATAGCCTAGTCTTTATATATACAAAGAAATTTTTCAATAAAACAAAATTGGAAAAGGGACAATACACTACATCCTCTACTCAATGTCTATAAAGTCTCTACCTCTAATATTTAGATGGTACTATGACAAGCCATGGCTACCCAACTCAAGGAAAATAGAATACATAGTAAAAGAAAAAGGCTCCTCCAAAAGTAAGGAGGGATCACCATCTCTGGAACTCAAGAATTTCGAACTTCAATGGTACATCTATTGAAGTCATTTATCACTTGTATCTGTATCATGAAATGATACAGCAGTGAATGACGTCAGTACATGGAATGTATAGTATGTAATATAGCTCAAGAAATAGATAAGGCTTAAACCGATCAATTGACTCGACTCAACACTCAACTCCTCATCTCATATCTCAACTTAAATAAATAATGCAAGTTTAAAGTTTTGAAATCAAGATTTAGAATTAGACTCAACATTTAATGCAACTAATTTCAAAAATCATGACATGCTCAACTCAAGTGTTGCTTGGAATTTTCTATAACCGACATAACTCTCCATCACCATGAGCTTTTGTTGATATACAATGAAAAGGCATTGCTGCCACTCCTATCCTAAACATGCCACGGAATAGGACATCAACCTTTACCTCTCTCTCGGATACAAAGAGAATGTTCATTTATTGGGATGTGATCCACCAGAGTTAACTGCATAATTATCTTGCCCTAGCAAATATAGTTCTAGGGTGGTTGTCAATCACCTAACTTAATGCTCAATACTCCTTCCAAGACTAAAACGTGTTCATAGAAATTAGCTCAAAATTGACTCATCCTAGACAAGTTAACTCAGTTCTCAATAACTCAACTCAATTACTAAATAATTGAATAACTTAGGACCGATGTCCATGCAATGCAACTCAAGTCTAAATCACATATGCAAGAGTCTCACTGATTATGGTCAAGTACATTATATCATCCAGGCTCAACACATAGGACATAATAGATAATCTGTACATATATATATGAAACAAGAAAACATACTTCTTAGGTTTAATTTATTTGGTTTAGAAGGTTTGACTAATAATTTTCATTTTAGTCAGTAAGTAAAGAAAATACTAAATTTTGGGCTAGTGTATCAAACATTCAAAATACATTCATGTTTCATGCTAATGACGATGCAACTCATAATTTAACTCAAGTATTTTCATGAAAACTCCAACATGTACAAGAATTTAGAACTCACAAACCACATGATTTAAAACATGTAAATTATACTCAATGATCTTAACTCAAATAGATGAAGGGCATGTGGATGAACATAATCCAATACTTTAGGTAGCCTTACATACCTGGTATAGAGTTTGACAATATACTTCATAAGAAGTTAGCCTCGGTCCTCTAAACCCTAGCTTTTATTCCTTTTTTTCCCCCAAGATCTCTACTTAGTTTCTGCGTAATGGACTTTAGAATAGATTTTGAAAACCTTTTTGGGACAAAAATAACTTTTATTAGTAGTGGATTAAGTCTAGGAGTTGCAGAAAAAAGTCTAGAATGCCCCTGAAAAGAGTTAAGATTTTGTAATTCGGTGGAACAGGTTGGGGGGACCAGGTCCTCAATGCGTACCTGTCACTTACCTGTGTATTTTCTTCAAAAAAGTTTCTTAATGAGTTTTCCAATCCTAATTGAAAATTTTGAAATAAATACGAGTTAAGGTCCACATCTAAATCGGCATCGTGACCCTGATGTGTACCCTCACTACCTCAGTTTTTGGATCAAAAAATTATCTTTCAATTTGATTGCTCTAAAAAATTGAATGAGACCATTTTCACATTCAATTTTTCATACTGATTGCAAATTTGATCTCGGATTTGCCATCTAAGCATGGGAAGATGCATTATGCGCATCTATCTTTTCTAGGGTATTTTGGTAATTTTTTCGAGCATTACAAAATGATGAACAAAATGATGAAAAGTATGATTCTACTGAGGAGAGTATAAAAGAGATTAAGAGTGATGTATCCCTAATATGAGTTAGAAAGTAGAGTCACATGCCATTGCTATTAAACAAATTAAGCAATAACTCAGTCAAATGTCCACATCATTGAATCAATTCTAGAAAGTAACACTCCCAAAGAATACAATGTAGAAGTCAAACAATAATGGGCATTGTATGCTACAGGGAGTTGGAACTTGGGAGGCCTTATTTATGATTAAAATCGAGTTTCAAAAGTTTTTTACCAAGATGCCCCTCTAGGTCACTCCACGAGCTGTGGGTGCAACCATGGAATGGCCCTTCACTTTGTTCATGGCTTTATATAGCTTAAAAAAGGATTTTAGGTTAGAGTCCATCCATGACATCTCCTACAACTTGTGGTCCTCACCATTGTCTGTGGAAGGGGCTCGTGATAGGTGTCGTTGCCTTCAAGCTAAGAATTTCGCCTAAGGTAGCCACCAAGGACCCTTGAACGAGTTGTTCAACCCAACATGAAATGTGGTGGTGTCTTGTGAAGGACTATCTCCAAAATAATGTTCTAAATATCAAATTACCATCTAAGAACTTGGGTGCATTTTCAAGGACCATTGTTCGAACAATGAACCTTTGTATGAACCGTGAAGCCTTTAGTGGAAATGCCCATAGCCTACATATTTCTAAGTGTCAAAGGAGATATTTTCACGGACCATTGTATGCTCAGTGAACATTTGTATGGGCAGTGGTGCATTTGTACGGGACCCTAAACACTGTTTAAAGTCCACTTCATTAATGGTCTTTTCATTAACTTTTGTTTATTCCAAAGGTCTTTTAGAACCTTTGTACCTATCCTAAGCCCTTAAATCATATTATACTCACTCTTCAATCTCATTATTCAATCTTATTACACTCACACACTAGAATACAACTCCTAAGTTCTCTCTGCAAAGTCTAGTATGGGAAGTCAAGCTAGGATTGCTAGTGGGCTTTCAATTAAAGTCAATTCCATCCTAACTCTTACATCTATTAAAGGTATGTGGGATTGATTCATGACTCCTTTCAATCATGAAGACCCTAAAAACTTTTAACATCTTAATTTATGAATCTTAAACTTACTTTGAATATGAGTCTTTTCAATTAGCGTTAATTCAATTAAATTGAGTTATGGGTTGTACTTAATTAATTTTTTTAATATGATTTAAGTCCCATTATATTGTATTACATTGATATTATGAAAGTTTGAATATGTACGTCCCTTTAATTTATGAATCTATGCTTGTGTAATTTCAAATATGCCTTTAATTATTGATTTCCTCATGGATTTACTATGATTTCATTTTATTATGATGTTTTAATTATGATTTCCTAATACCCATGCTATTCTTTCATTCCTAATGGCATATAAATATATGAACAAGTATTTTCATGAGATTTACGATATAAGTTAAGATCCAATTATGACTATGACTATGTTTATAAGAAACTATGGTTATGACATGACATGTGATCACATAATGTCCATGATATAGCTTTTGAAGTATTATGGTTGTTATGCACCATCATGTACAAGTATGAACGAGCTATGTCTATGCATGAAATGTGACATAGACGTATCATTTGGCTTTTTAGCCCAAGTTTGCATGATTATAAAGCATATTTTTGTTTTAATCCTAAGTTGCACGATAAAGATTTGAAAGTCTTATTCCCTCTTTTAAAACATGTATAAGTATATGCATTCTGATGGGATGATTTTTTAGCACCAAATGACATTAGAGGTGGAGGATCAGCCTAACAGATCCTTATATAAGGTCTCTTTTCATATAACTACGTCACAATGTAAGTTCATGTTTATGTCACTTTTTTGGTATGATATGTATGGAAATTCTTCCAAAAGGGTTAGGTTGTAAGGAAGGTGTCCATCGCAATGAAAAGATGGGTTCGTACGGTGTGGTATAGTCTACCCTTAGCAAGTAGCATACTCTCATCTAATGGAAGCCTGGTCATCGGGCGATTCATGTAATCGCTCACATGGATTTGTGATGTTGGTTAAGGTCTCACCCACGTATGTTCAAGTGTTATGGTATTCATGCATTATGTACTCATGACATATTAATATTATGCTCTTTCATATATACTTCCTTCTATATATGTGCCCTTGTCATCTAATAGTAATTGTAGGTTAACATACTTATAAGCATTTGCATACCTGCACGCTTAGTATACTCAAACGTACTAATACATACTTTTTTCCTACAAGATATAGCCATGTAAGGATTGAAGACTATCTTCATCCACCTTTTAACAGTTAGATTAGATTGTCAGCTTGCCAGTGATGAGTCTTTTACTCCATGGAGAAGACCTACCTTCTATCTACCTATTATGCTACTTCAATTTATGCCTTTACTTTGAAGGTGAGCCCGGGGCTTATCTTGGACCCCATTCTACTCTATGTGAGCTCTATGAATGGGGTTTGTGCTATGTGCTATGTGAATCGATAACAAGCCCCTCCTACTTTGAAGGTGATCCCGAGGCTTGTGCTATGTGCTTTGTGAATCCATGCAAATCCCTATTCCTATAGCATCCCCATAGCTTGAGTCCAAAGCCCCGTTCCCTTTGAACTATGTGTTTGTTGTTTACCTATGCACTTTCAGCCTAATAACGTGTATATGGATGCTATGGGGCTTGTTTGGGTCCTCTCAGGTTCTCATTTTTCATGTCACTCCTAGGACCTAGGACCTAGGCTCAGGTTATGACATGTTTGGTATTAGAGCACTAAGGTTTTAAAATGATCCTTGGAGTCCAATATGTTGCATCAAGTAGAATTCTATTCATAGGTGTGAAGTGCACCGTACCTATTAGTGGGAGGCTATCATAGCTTTTAAGAAATATCTCACTTCTTCATTTCTTATGTCATGCTCTAGGTCATGTCTTAAGACTTTCTAACTGTAACGATGTCCTTGACTCCTTATAAAAAATGCATCCAAGAATGGCCTCTCTACCAAGATAGGCCTCGATTGATGTGGACCAAGTCCCTCAAGAGTCTATGGGGGAGTCGTTACTCGGGATGAATTTTTGGACTACCTTTGCCATGCTACCTCTAGTGCTGACCATCAATGCTAGGTAGACTAATCCTCCTCCTAATGCTTCAAATATGGCTACTAGAGTAAGAGATATTACCCAGATTAACCCTCTAGGGTTCTATGGGTCAAAAGCTCATAAGGATGCCCAAGACTTGATTGATGAATTCTGATTATTACGGGGGTTATTTCAAAAGATAAAATTTAACTAGATGCTTATTAGTTGACGTATGTGGCTCAAGTGTGCTACCACCAATGGATGGTAGATAGGGTTGGTGATGATTGGATTGGCTGTGAAGAGTTATAAGTTTTCCTTTATGGATCATTTCTTTTCTCTTGATCATATGGAGGCCAAAATGATAGAATTTATCAACCTCAAGTACCGTGGTATGAGTGTGAGGGAATATGCCCACATATTGATGAAGCTCTCAAAGTATGCTTCTATGCTAGTGGTTCATCCTTTGCAAGAATGCACAAGCTTATTTTTGGGATCTCTTTGGTTGTGAAAGAATGTCATACAACTATGCTTTTTACAAAGATGTACATTTCAAGGCTCATGGCTAATGTTGAACAAATTGAGGGGAGATGCTCAAAGAGAGGAGGAGGAATGATTCTAAGAGAGCCCATTATGATAGTGGGTTTGCCAAATCTAGGAGTGTTGATAGAAATGATCACCTCTAATAGGTCTTAGGTTCAATTTCAAAGGTTTCCAATGCTAGGGTGCATCATCCCAAGGTGCAAATCGAAGCTTGGCCAATGACTCCTCAATGTGACAAGTGTGTTAGAAATCACCCAAGTGCATGCTTAAAGCCCTTGAGTGCTTGCTTTGCATGTGGTGAGATAGGCCACAAAGTTGCTGACTATCCTAAAGCTCCTAAGAGGTGGTGCTCCTAAGAACAATAGATTTTATGCCTTACATGCTCGACAAGAGGTAGAGGCGACTACAGATGTGAAGAATGGTATGTCAAAAGTCTTAGATTTTGATACTTATGCTTTACTTGATCCAGGTAAAAATTTATATTTTGTGGCTACACTTTGACTATTAAGACCTAAAAACTTCGAGGAGCCCTTTTTATTCTATACTCTTATGGGTGAGTCCATTGTTGTCCGAAGGGACTATTGGGGTTGTCTTATTTTGGTTTTGTATAAAGCCCTACCATGTGACCTTGTAGAACTCGAGATGTTTGATTTTGATATTATTCTTAGGATGGATTAGTTGTATACTTCATATGCCTCTATAGATTGTAGAACTTAGAGAGTCAAGTTCTAATTTCTAGATGAGCATGTTCTTCATGGAAGGGTAGAGATTCTGCGATTAAGGATTGGTTTACCTCTTATCTCAAAGCCTGGAGAATGTGCATCTATTATATTATCTGGGTTAGAGATGTGGAGTCTAAGACACCTACTCTTGAATCAGTTCTGAAGATTAATGAGTGTTCGATGTTTTTTCCCAAAGATTAGCCTAGTATTCCCCCATAAAGGGAAGTAAATTTGGCATTAATTTCTTGTAGATACTCAACCTGTTTCCCTCTATCCTTATTGTATAGCTCCGGCTAAATTAAAGGAGTTGAAGGATTTATTAGAGAAAAGCTTTACTAGACCAAGCATATTGCCCTGGGGTGCTCCTGTGTTATTTGTGACAAAGAAGGATACATCACTTCAGATGTGTATTGACTATAGATAATTGAATAAAGTGACCATCAAGAATAAATATCGATTGCAAAGGATCGATCACTTATTTGATCAACTTGAAGGAGACACCAATTTCTCAAAAATTGACCTCCATTCAGGTTATCATTAGTTGAGGGGTAGGGAGTGTAACATTCCTAAGGGGGCTTTTCAAAATAGATATGGGCATTTCGAATTTATGGTGAATTCATTTAGGTTAAATAATGCTTCATCTATGTTTATAGATCTTATGAATTAGGTGTTCAAGCCATTTCTTTATAGTTTTGTGGTTGTCTTCATTGATGATATTTTGATTTATTCCTAAAGTGAATGGGAGAGTATGGATCATTTGAGGTTGGTTGTTCAAATTTTGAGGGAGAAGAAACTATTTGCCAAGTTCAGTAAATGTGACTTCTTATTAGGTAAAGTAGCGTTTCTTTGTCATTTAGTATCCTATGATGGAATTAAGGTTGACCCTAAGAAGACTGAAGCCATGAAGAATAGGCCTAGACCAGTGACTGCTTTTGATATTTGATGTTTTGTTAGGTTGGTAGGCTACTCTCGAAGTCTTGTTGAAGCTTTCTCATCCATTTCATCTACATTGACTAAGTGAACTCAAAAAAAGGTCAAGTTTATATGGTCGGATGAGTATGAAAAGAGTTTTTAGACCTTGAAAGATTAGCTTACATCGGCCACTATTTTGACCTTATCAAATGACTTAGGTGGTCTGCGGTGTATTTTGATGCTTCTAAGATTGGGTTGGGTTGTGTGCTAATGCAACATGCTAAGGTAATATCTTATGCATCGATTCAATTGAAGGTGTATGAATAAAATTATCTGACTCATGATCTTAAGTTGGCAGCCATGGTGTTTGCTTTGAAGATTTGGAGACATTATCTATATACGGTTATTATTGATGTTTTCACCGATCACAAGAGTTTACAATATGTATTTACCCAAAGAAATTTGAACCTGAGGCAACGAATATGGTTGGAACTTCTTCAAGATTACAACATGAGGGTTCAATATCATCCTGGAAAGGGAAATACTATAGTCGATGCTCCTAGTAGGCTATTTGTGGGTAGTGTAACCCATGTTGATGAAGGAAAGAAAGTGTTGGTAAAATATGTTTTTCATTTGGCTAGATTGGGTTTTAGATTGGATAACTCTAATGATAGTGGCATTTGTGTTCAAAATAGGGTTGAGTCTTCTACGATTATTGATGTCAAGGAAAAGTAAAATTTGGATCTATCTTTGGTTGGGTTGAAGAGGTTGGTGGCAAAAAGAAGGTAGAGGTTCTCTCCCCAGGGAAAGATGGTATACTATTGTATTAAGATGGATTGTGTGTTAGTATATTGATGGACTTAGAGAGGTGATATTGATTGAAGCCCACATCTCTCATTGTTCTATACATCCAGGATACACATAAATGCGTCAAGACTAAATAGAAGTGTATTGGTGGCATGGTATAAAGAAAGACATAGCCATATGTGTATCCAAGTTTTCTAATTATTAACAAGTTATATTGGAACATCAAAGGCCTTGTGGTTTGGCTCAAGATATTGAGATCCCTACTTGGAAGTGGGAGGATGTGAATATGGACTTTGTTGTTGGTTTCCCCGTACTCGAAAGCAATTTGATTCTATATGGAACATTATTGATAGGATGACCAAATTGGCTCATTTCTTACTAGTTGAGACTACTTTCAATGCTAAAAATTACTCAAGGTTGTACATCCAAGAATTGGTTAGATTACATGGTTTTCCTACGTCTATCGTATCAGATCGTGCTACCCAATTTACTTCTCATTTTTGTAAATTATTTCAAAAAGATCTTGGCACTAAGGTGAAGTTAAGTACCACTTTTCATCCTTAAATGGATAGACAAGCGGAAAGGGCAATTCAAACTGTGAAGGGCATGTTGATGTCTTGAATGTTGGAATTCAAGAGGAATTAGTATGATCATCTACTTTGAGTTTGCCCACAACAATAGTTTTCATGGTAGCATTGGTATGGCACCATTCAAAGCTTTATACTAGAGAAGGTGTAGATCCCTAGTGGGGTGGTTCGAGTTGGGCGAGATGGCATTAATAGGCTTGAATTTCGTGATGGAGACCATAGAAAAAGTGAAGTAGATTAGAAAAAGGTTGAAGATGGCTCAAAGTAGTCAAAAGTGTTATTAATTTGTTAGAAATAGGGATCTTGAGTTCCATGTTGGTGTTTAGGTGTATGTGAAGGTTTCTCCTATGAAGGGTGTAATGTGTTTTGGCAAAAAAGAAAGTTATATCCCTGGTATGATTGGCGGTTCGATTATGTCCCTGGTACGATTGACAGTTAAATCAACTCAAGCCTTTTAAGCATGTTCTATGTCATTCGAGGACGAATATTTCCAAGGAGGAGATAATGTAAGGACCTAGACCTCAAGAGGCCATAATGATGCTTCAAATTAAGTTTTTGGACTTTCTAACAAATGTGCCCCTCTAGGGTCAATCCCACGAGCTATGGACGCAACCATGGAGTGACCCTTAGCTTCGTTCATGGCTTCACATGGCTTAAGAGAGGGTTTTAGGCTTGGTAGCCCTTTATGGAACCTCCTATAGCTCATGGTCTTCACCACTGGCCATGGAAGGGGCTCGTGGTAGGTGCCCCATCTTACCAGCCAAGAATTTTGGCTAAGTCAACTACCAAGAACCCTTGTACGAGTTGTTGAATCCACCACAGATCATAGTGGGGTCTCGCAAAGACCTATCTCAAAAATAATATTCAAAGTGTCAAATTATCATCTCAGAACTATGGTGCTTTTTCACAAACCATTGAACGATTAGTGAATCTTTGTATAGATCAAGAAACCTTCAATGGAAACGCCCATGGCCTAAACTTTTCTAAGTGACAGAGGAGACATTTTCACAGACCATTGTACTGTCAATGAACATTTGTACGGACCGTGATGCATTTGTATGGTAACCTTGGATACATTTTAAAGTCCACTTCATTAATGGTCTTTCATAAGTTTGGTTATTCTAAAGGTCTTTTAGAACCATGATACGTATCCTAAGCTCCTAAATAAGATTATACTCACTCTTCACTCTCATTATTCACTCTCATTACACTCAAGCAATAGAATTCTCCTAAGTTCTCTCTTTGAAGTCTAGTCTAGGGATTCAAGCTAGGATTTCTAGAGGGCTTTGAAGTTACTTCAATTCTATCCTAATTCTTCTAGTTATTCAAGGTATGTGAGATTGATTCATTATCCCTTTCAATCATGAAGACCCCAAAAACTTCTTACTTCTTAATTTATGAATTTTAAGATTAATTTGACTATAGGTCTTTCAATTAGTGTTGATTTGATTAAATTGAGTTAAAGGTTGTACTTAATTGATATTTTAATGTGATTTAAGCCCTATTATGTTGGATTACATTGATTTTACGAAGGTTTAAATATGTTTGTCCCTTTAATTTATTAATCTATGCTTAGGTAATTTCAAGTATACTTAAGTTGTTTATTTTTTCATGGATTTACTATAATTTTATTTATGATGTTTTAACGATGAATTCCTAATACCCATGATATTTCTTCATTTGTCATAGCATATGCATGCATGAAGAAGTATTTTCATGAGATTTATGATGTTAGTTCAGACCTAGTTATGACTATGACTATGTTTTCAAGCAACTATAGTTACGATATGACATGTGATGACATAATATCTATAATATGACTTTTGAAGCATTATGGGTGTTATGGACCATATTGTACAAGTATGAATGATCTGTTCCTATGTATGAAGTATGAAATGAAAGTGTGATTTGACTTTTTAGCTCAAGTATACATGATTATGAAGTATATTTTTGTTTTAAGCCTAA
The DNA here is from genome assembly GCA_025642045.1 of Solanum sejunctum. Classification (NCBI taxonomy): domain Eukaryota; kingdom Viridiplantae; phylum Streptophyta; class Magnoliopsida; order Solanales; family Solanaceae; genus Solanum; species Solanum sejunctum. The sequence continues at coordinate 88,418 of JAOTQJ010204367.1, forward strand.
GTTGCATGATAAAGATTTGAAAGACTTATTCCCTCTTTTAAAGCATGTATACATATATGTATTCCCGTGGGATGATGAGTTAGCACCGGAAGAGATTAGATGTGGGCGCTCTACCTAAGAGGTCTTTATGAAAAGTCTCCTTTCTAGTAACTACTTACCAACATAGTTTCATGTTTATGCCTATTTTAAGGGATGATATGTCATATAAATTCTTTCAAAAAGGTTGAGCCATAATAAAGGTGGCTATCAGACTGAAAAGATGGGTTCGTAAGCTATGGTTTAGGCTACCCTTGGAAATTAGTATACTTTCATCGGATGGGAGGCTTGTCATTGGGCAATTCATATAAAAGCTCGCATAGATTTGTGATGTTGGTTAAGGTCTCATTGCATATGTTGAAGTATTATGGCATTCATGCATCATGTACTCATGGCATATTTATGTTATTCCCGTTCATATATCCTTCTTTCTATATATATGCCCTTGCCTATTAACATTGATTGCAGGTCAATATGTTCATAAGCATTTGCATATACACATGCTTAGTACATTCAAATGTACTAATGCATACTTTTCTCCTACACGATCTTACCCTGTAAGGACCAGAGACTATCTTCATCCACCTATTGACGATTAGATTGGATTGTGATCTTGCTAGTGGTGACCTTTACTCCAAGAACAAGACCCACCTTCTATCTACCTATTATGCTACTTTCAATTCTGTCTTTACTTTGAGGGTGAGCCTAGGGCATGTTTTGGCCCCCATCCTATTCTATGACTTAGAGGCATTGTTGGACATCATGTGAACTCTATGTATGGGCTTGTTATGTATTATGGTTACTCCTATTTTGTGTTTGTCTTATGATGTTACTATGATGACATGATCATGGTGAGTGCGGAAATGTGGAAAGTCTTAAGTCCCCTTTATCCTCTATAACGTGAATCATACTTACCTACCCTTTGTTCTTAACTGCTACATGTTATGTGATCCATGAAAATCACTATCCCTGTGACAACTCCATAGATTTTTTCCAAAGACCATTCCTGTTAGAACTATGTGCTTGTTTTTACTTATGCACTTCCGAACCAATGATGTGTATATGGATACAATGACGCTTGTCTCCATACTCTCTAATTCTCATTTTTCATGTCATACGTAAGCCCTAGGCCCAGGTCATGGAATATGTATTAAAGATTTAAAATGGTAAATGAACTATTACTCCACCAATGTTGATTGTGGTTGAGGATCAGCGTCAAGCAAGTGATAATGAGACAGTGCCAACAAATCAGTCATAGAAGGAGAAAGAAAAGTTTGAACGTACAAAAGTCAAAGAGAAGCTCCAATCCCCATGAAACATTCTTCTCCATATTTTACATAATGATTGAAGTAAGAGGCTAAAGATGGGAAATAAAGAATATTTATCTCTATTCTAAAGCAACTATCCATATCACCCTCTCATTGAAGAATGAGAACAAATGTTTGATTATGTAAAGTTTATGAAAGACCTTAGAACTAATAAAAAAAGCTATGTTTTGAACTTGCTCACAATATCCATCATTGTAGAGTAATAACCACTCATTCCTTTGTCCAAAAGAAAGTAGATCCTGGAGTATTCATTATCCCATGTAATACTGGGGTATTCAACATTAAAAAGGCTTTGTGTGATATAGGTCATAGCATAAACGTTATGCCTCTTGTAGTGTTCAAACAATTGGGCTTATGATCCCGCACACCAATAACAATTGGGCCACTTATGGCAGATCATATGCTAAAAAGTCTGTGGTATTTTTAATGATGCCTTAGTTAGGGTTGAAACTTTCATATTCCTGGTAGGCTTCATTATCCTTGACTTAGAAATTGATTTTGAGATTCCCATCATTCAAAGAAGACAATTCTTGGCGACAGGGTAGACATTAGTTGACATAAAAGTCGATTAATTGAAGTTCAGTATTAATAGTGAAGAGGTAATTTTCAATGTCTACCAATTTATGAATAACTGCAATGATCTGCAAGTGCTGTCAGTCATTAATGTCATGCATGAAGTATGGTCAGAGGTGCTTCAGGAAAAATTAGGCTTGAAACATTAGAAGTAGTGATTATGAACTTACAATGTGACAATATTTTAGAGTACAAAGAAGTGATAATTTTTGGGCATGGGTATATGAATTTTCCATTGAATCATGACCTGGACTTAAAGATTAGAGGAACACCACCTTGCAAGGAATCTGTTAAGGATCCTCCGATCTTAAGAACTAACAACACTCTATGTGATTATAGCTGTAGATCTGGGTGATAGAAAAGTAAAGGCATTGGCTTTAGCACCGAAATAATTTAAGAAGGCTAATAGATAGTCAATTACTAATATATTTAGTATCCTCTAGAAATTTAAACCAAAAAATCCAACTTATACTACAATACAAACCTACCACTATTCACTAAAGCCATCTAACTCCACATATGCAACAAGTTGTTAGAAAAGAAATCATCAAGAGGTTAAATGCTGGGGTAGTATACCTAACTATAGACAGTCAATAGGATAATCCATTCGAATACAAACCAAAAAAGGGAGGAATCACTATGGTTTGAAAGGCAAATAATGATTGTTCTTGATAGGTTTAGTCATAGGTTAGAGAGTTTGCATGGATTTTAAAAGGCTAAATGCATAGACTAAGAAAACTATTTTCCAATGCTCTTATTGGACCAAATGTTAGACTGTCGTACTGGGAAGGGTTGTAATTATTTTCTAGACGGTTACTCAAGTGAAAATCAAATATCTATTGCACTAGAAGACTAGGAGAAAGCCAGTTTCAGATGCCTATATTGGACATTCGAGTTAAAGAGGGTGCCTTTTGGGTTAAATGCACCAATGACATTTTAGTGTTGTATGATGTCCATATTCTTAGACAGGGTGGAAGACATAATTAATGTATTCATGGATGACTTTTATGTGATAGGTTATTCATTTGAATATTTCTTGGACCCTTGGGTGTTATGCTACATATATTTGATGAATTTAACCTTATTTTAAACTAGGAGAGGCTCCATTCCATGGTCAAAGAAGGTATCATATTGGGTCACTAGATCACCAACAAAGGAATTGATTTTAACAAAGCAAAAGTACACGTGATTGAGAAATTACCTCACTTATCTCTGTAATGGTGTGAGGAGTTTCCTAGGACATATTGGCTTCTATTGTAGATTCATCAAAGTCTTCTCCAAGATTGCTCATCTATTATGTGGATTGATAGAGACAGAGGTCAAATTTTCCTTTGATAAAGCATGTATAAAAGCATTTATACTTTTTAAGGAAAAGCTTATGTCGGCCTTCATTGCCATTGCATCAGATTGGACTTAACCTTTTAGAATTATGCACAATACAAATGGAATTGTACATTTTGTGGTTTTAGGGCAACAATGTGAAAAGATTCTATACCCTTTATATTATATCAGCAAAGCTCTAAAAATTAGGTTCTTAATATTGCTCAAAAGAACAATACAGTGGCTAAATAGGAATTGTATGTAGTGTGCATTACATTCAAGAAATTCAGATCTTACTTGCTTAGCACCAAAATCATTGTCCACACTGATCATGCAACACTTCAATACTTTATGGCAAAGAAAGATACTATTTTGAGGTTGATTTGATTTATAATGTTGTTGTAATTGTTTTAATTTAAGTTAAAAGGCTTAAAAGGGTAAAAAATCAAGTCACAAACCACTTATCCTGATTACAAGACAAAACAATGGTGATACTAGAGGATGGTGCAGAGATAGATGTGTGTTTCCATATGATCAAGTATTGGCTATATCTTATGATTTGATCCCTTGGACTGCATACTCTGCTAATTTTTGGGTTAGTGATGTGGTACCTTTTGATATGGACTCCCCTAATGTCGTAAGATTTTGGAGGATGTGAAGAAGCTTTATTTGGAGGAGCCACACTTGCTTTGTGTTTGTACATTCACTTGTTTATCGTAGATGTTGTAAGTATATATTGCCCTACATATAGGCTTCTTTTTCGGAACACAGTCTGAGATAATCATAGTCATGTTTATATAGAAATATATCTTCAATGTTATCATTTCAAAATGTCTACTTCAATTGCTCTTTCACCTCCTGAAGAGCAAAATTGGCTAGATGAGCATAGATAAGGAGACTATTATTTTTTAGGAGCTAGAACAAGATGAGCATAATAGAGACATGTCATTCGCTATCAATTGGAGGGAACTATATTAGCACATAACACATTTCAGTATAGCTATTATTTTCAAACAATATTTACCAAGATGCTCATGACTATGCCAAAGCTAATAATCGATGCAAAATAGGAGTGATTTCAAGGAAAAAATGAGCTCTCACTTGCCTATTTTTTTGTGATTAAACTATTTAATGTATGGGCTAGATTTCATGGGTTCGTTTGTGTGCTTAAATGGAAATATGTACATACTTGTTATGGTGTATTGTGTGTCAAAGTACGGGGAAGCAGTCACACTTTTGAATAATTAAGGCAAAAGTGTCACAATATTCTTCAAGACAATGATCTTCTTAAGATTTGGTACACCTCGAGCCTTTATTAGTGATGGAGATTCCCACTTTTTCAATAGGTTATTTTTCTTGTATACTCAAAAACATAGGATTTAACACAGTGAAGCAATTCCATACCAACTTTAAATGATCAGACAAGGGAAAGTGTAAAATTACTACATCAAGCAAATCCTAGTAAAGACAATGAACACAGAGAAAAATGATTGGTCCAAAAATCTTGATGACACCTTGTGGCTATATTAGACTACATATGAGACTCCCATAGTTATGTCTCTTTCTGAAGTTGTACTTAGAAACTGTTATCACTTACTGGTAGAACTTGAACATAAAGCGATGTGGGCTCTCAAGAAGATAAACTTGGATTGGGTGATGCTTGTAAATTAAGACGTGATCAACTAAATAAGCTTGATGAGTTTCGACTAAAGGCATATGAAAGCTCAGCCTTGTACAAAGAAAAGATGAAGATGTGTCAGAACTAAAAGATCATAAAGTGTGAGTTTGCACTGGGTGATTTGGTACTTCTATTCAACTCAAGGCTTCACTTATTCACTGGTAAACTATAATAAAAATGGTTAGGCCCATGTTACAACCTGATTTCTCAGTTGATGATTGCACCTACCATAACCTATTGATACGTAAGCCAACCCATAACTCCAAACTATAAGTAATAGGTATAAGGTGAAAAATTAATGGAATCATCATACATAAGACAATACAAATGAATAAAAGCACAAATTAAATTGAATATATGAAAAGATCCCCATAGAACCTATAAGTCACTAGTACATAGCTACTATAATCAAACTATAGTGTACAAGTCATAAAAGTGGACCAAAAATATATACAACATATGGCTTGTCTCAAAATACATAGAAAGATGGGCCACCAAGATGAAGGAGACAAAAATGATCCAAAAATGCTGAATCATCACCTTGGCCTGTGATATAGGCTAATACAGGCTCGATCAATCGATGTTGATAACTGATGCTTGGACCTACATCATAAAAGTAGATATAGAGTGTAGTATGAGTACTAAAATAATAGTACCTAATAGGCATCATGGGCCAACTGAGAAGAAAGCTAAAAATAATAGAAAAAAGAGGAATACAGCTAAATCAGAGTCAAATAAGCTATCAAAGATAAGGCAAACGAACAACCACACAAGTAAGAGAATTCTTAGCCAAGACCTATGCTATCTACACCCAACTTGGCCTGCATAAGCCTAACTAGGACATCAAAGAACTAAAACCAGAAGAGTTAAGAAAGTATAATGTCTACCATACTGCAGTCCGAGGAACCACAACAAACCCTGAATCGAAGATGACTAATAGTGGAAAGACTATGCATGATCTAGGTACTGAGTCGAGACTTTCCAAAGCCTAAAATGCTCACCCAATTGATAATAGAGGTCAAGGTTGGGACTGCCGAATAATCAGAATACACGTCTTAATATTATAAGAGGGGTTGAACTCGGGATTACCCAATACTCGAAATGCTCGCCTAGTTAATAAGATGTCGAGGTTAGGACTTTCTAATACTCAAAATGCTCGCCTGAAAATAGTTGAAGGTGCTAAACATTCTTTTGTTCCATCTGTATAGTAATAGCTATTGAAGATCGCCTTTGTCAACAAATAGAGTCGATATAACCACCAAAAGTATTAATCAAAATTGGAATTGAGCAAAATGGGGCTTAACCTTACCAGCGTAAGTCAAGGCCATCAAATATGAGGAATATGGATGATAGGGTATTTACTTGGGCAAGTTACTGTCTTGCTAAGTTTCAACTACCATACCCTAGATTTTTATGCCATTTTATAAAGAACTAGAGTGGTTGAAACAACATTAGGGCATATAAAGTAGGTTTCAATTATTCTATACTAAGGCCAATATGCTTTATAACACCAAATACATGGAAACGATACTACTAATAATAACATCAGCTAACAAGATGGTATATATGCATATAATTGTCTAAAAATATCGATAAAGTCCTAAATCATGATTTCTAACCCCTAAGGCATGGAAATAAGCCATCCCACCCTTATTCTAACTAATTTAATATGATTTCACTCAAACCATTTCAATCTAAATAAAGGGAAATTGTACCCTACCTATAGATCGATCATGCGTACTCCATCACTCTGTGAAAGCCTTTTTGTTTCGAACAGCCTCTAAACATTGTCGCAGTATCGAAAATATATTCAAAATGTCATTTCAATCATTTAGACACAAAAATCAAAAAAAGCGAAAACGAACAAATTTTTGTGCCAAAAATAAAAAATGTGAAACCCATACCTAGAATTCTAGAATGGACCATAAAAACCATCGAAACTAGAACCCCTTCCTCAATTAAAAATTTGAAACTAACTTTGAGGGTCGAAAACACTAAAAATAAGCAAGCAAAGAAATTCTAAAATTTAGCCCAAAAAAGATAGGAAAAGGGACCATAGCTGCATATTACAAATTATCAAAATCGATTTTCAAAGGCCAATACTTGTAGAATTCCACCAGATTTAGACATAAAGATCATTGAAAATGGACCTTGAATGGCCAAGTTACCATACCTCCAAAATTAACAAAAATGCACTCAAAAAATTTGCCAATGCAGTAGCTAAGAATGGATTGTTTTACCTCAAACAAACCTTCTAAGTAGGTTCCTAAGCGCACCAGCATGTTCCTCATGAAATTCCACCCAAAGTGGACCTTTGAATTGTTAAATCTAAGCTTGAAATGAACAAATTATCACCCTTAGGAGTTGATAAAATTATTAAAAAATTGGCCAAGGAATTAAACTATATAGGTAACTCATTTGACCTTTATGGTCCTGGTGCATACTAACCCATGATTTGGAGCACTGTACGATTGACATAAGCAACTGTGACACCCAGTGCGCACTTCTGGAGGTAAGGACCTTACCTCAAAAATCACGGTCCCTAGCTTGCTTTCGTAAAGTTCTTAAAAACCTAACCTCTGCAATTGTATCCCCTAGCTCATGTTCGCAAAGGGTTGTGTCTCCTACCAGAAAGCAGCTGAAATATTATGTTTTTCCGATTTAGAAATTCCTAATAGAGTACTTAAAATTCATCTAGAACCCCGTGCATGCAGATTGACGAAATGAGTCTAGAAGCCTCACGAACCAAACAAAATATCATTCTAGATCAAACTCAATATTTCATAGCTAACCATGTTGGTAGAATTTCCTGACAGGCACATCTTCTAAGAATTCTGACCAAAGTTAACTGTTAGCCAATTTTGAAGTCTAATATGCCAAAAGTATGTACATACTCATGCTGAAAGTCTCGTTACTCAAGTCGACCATACTTCTAGCCTAATCTGTCCATTCCAAAGCTGATGGGATTGTTAAAAATTCTTCTAAGGTTGTTTACCCATATTTTGCACCCAAATCAACTTTCAAGTTAAATGTCCTTCCAAATATGGAAAACAGCACAACTCCCAAAAGAATGATCAGGCTACCATGCTATTAGTGATATCAGGTCATAAATGACTTAGGGCTAATGTACAAATCCTCAAGGCTGTGAAAAAATGCAGTATATGGAAAATGACCTAGAGGATCATTATAACAACCACTGCTAAAGGAAATATTTGTTCCCAAAAGTAAGGATGGAATTATACTTGAGGTCTCGAATAAGCTAGGGAACTACTCTTGTATCTCTTACTTGATCTCCTATTTAGCCTTCTCTACTGTAATGTGTCACTACTATACCTTATCAATTGGAATGCATCTAGAATAAAGTTGGCGGACATCTCTGTCTAATATGGCTACCAACTCACCAAAGCTCAAATGATCATCTAACTCAAAAAAATCATATTGTGGTATGTGGGACTCATCAAGAATGTACCTACACAGTACGAAAACATGAAAACCATGTGGATAGCTAAAAATGCTGGTGGCAGGGCCAACTCATATGCAACCTCACTAACCCATCTCAAAATCTCAAATGTCCAAATATATCATGGGTTAAGCCATCCCAATCTATCAAATCTCATCATGTTGTTCAAGGGAAATACCCACCACCTGGTCATCAACATTAAAGGATAGAGGGTGATACCTATGGTGTGTAAAACTCTAGTAGTACCTCTGTGTTATCCTCAACCTGTTTAGAATCACCCAAATATTAGGTAAGGCATCCTAGAGTAGATCTGTGTTATGCAGACTAGACTTGGAGGACTCAAGCCAACCAATAAAAGTTTGACAATGCATACCATATAGGGCCTCAAATAAGGCCATTAAAGTACTCAAATGGTAGTTGTTATTATAAGCAAACTCGCTAGGGGAAAAACTAGTCCCACTGACCTCTAAACTCTAATATAAAGGCCATAACACTTCCTCCAAGACTGAATAGTATGATTTGACTGACCATATGTTTAGGAGTGAAATGCAGTACTAAGGTCTACCTAGGTACCTAACTCCCTCCATAAATACATCTAGAGCTAGACAGGAACTGTGACCACAAATCTGAAATAACCAACACTAGTACCCCATGTAAATGGACTGCCTTCTATATATAAACCTAGGCTAGCCGCTTCACAATGTAAGTAGATCATACTTGGAGGAAATGAGTAGATTTGGTCAATTGATTACTGATGACCTATATACAATGCATATTTCTGGAGATCTAAGGAAAATCTATCATAAAGTCTATCATGTTTCGCTCCGACTTCGACTCAAGAATAGGTAATCTCTAAAACTCCTGACCAAGCCTCTAATGCTCAGCCTTTACTGGTTGGAAGCTAAAGCAATGGGACACATAGTTCGTTATATCTATAATTATATCATAGCACCAATAATATTGTCTCAAATCACGATACATCTTTATAGTGCCTAGATGAATAGTGTATATGTAATTATGGGTCTCACAAAGGATAAACTGAATCAAATCTCCCACTCTAGGAACATATAGGTGAACATCATACCACAATACCCTATTTGAATATATAGATGCCCAACTACCCCTAGCCTAGCAAAACCAACTCGTGCATTTCAACTAATGCCTCATCCTAAAACTGCCAACCATGAATTTGATCAAGTAAGGAAGATTGAGCCCCATCTAGAATCTAAAAGTCCAACCTAACCATCCTGTTAGCTAAGGACTAAATGTACAAAATGAAAGGTCTCTTTATAACATGTAGCTAGGCTAAGCTACCCATACCCTCAGCCTTCTATCTCAAGGCATTGTCTACCATACTTACATTGTCCAGATGACAGACAATAAATAAATAATAATATGCTAGGATCTCAATCCAATACCACTGCCTAGAAATTAGGTCCCTCTAGCTTAGAATGTACCGAAGGTTGTAATGGTTTGTATAACTCTCACAATAGACCCTGCATAAGTAGTGACACCAAATCTTGAGCATAAAAAACTACCATTACCAATCCTAGATCATGATAGGGGTAGTTGCTCTTATGCGTTCTCAACTATTAGAAGGCATAAATAATAACTCGACCCAACTATATCAAACCTACCCCATACCAACACCTAATGCATCAATATATAGTAAAGACCATGCCCTCAACTGGTAAGTATAGGTACGATTGTAAGTAACGTATTATGACTCCAAAAGGTCAACTTACACTCCTTAGACCACTCAAAAGTAACACCCTGGGTCAGTCGTGTCAATGGGGCGGCAATAATAGAGAAGCCCTCAACAAAGCATCTGTAATTCCTATCCAATTTGACCAAACTCCACATCCCAGTAATAAAGGCAAGCCTGGCCAAATCTCAAATAGCCTTTAACTTCATCGATTGACCAGAATGTTCTCCTTAGACATCATGTGTCCTATAAATGCCACTAACTCCAACCAAAACTCACACTTTGAGAACATAGCATAAGTCAATGATCTCTTAGAGTCTGGAGAAAAATCCTTAAGTGCTAATCATGTTCATCCCTGCTTCATGATTATACTAAGATGTCATCGATGATTACAACACAAAGGATTCTAAACAGGACCTAACTACTTAAGTCATCAAATCCATGCAGGTAGCGGGCATTAGCAACCCAAAAGAGATCACCAAAAACTCATAGTGTCCATAGCGGGTTCGAATGATAGCCTTAGGAACATTTGTTACCCTAATCCTCGACTGATGGTATCTAGATCTCAAGTAAATCTTAGAAAACATAGTAGCACCCTAAAGTTGATCAAATAGATCATCAATACGAGGTATGGGCTAATGGCTCTTTGTTATTACCTTATTTAGCAACCTATAATCAATATATATTTGCAAGGCCCCATCCTTCTTCTTAACAAACATGATAGGAGCACCCCATGATGATACTTAGGTAAATCAACTCTTTACCTAAGTGGTCCTCAACCTAAATACTAAGCTCTTGTAGATCTGTAGAAGTCATTCGGTAAGGTGGAACTGAAATGGGCTTTGTGCATGGCTGCAAACCTATAGAAAAATCAATATCTCTCTTCGGAGGTAGGCCAGGTAGTTTAGTATGAAATGCATGAATAAACTCTCAGACTACAAGGATAGAATCTATAGATAGGGTCTCACAAGAAACATCACAAATGTAGGCTAAAACTTTGGACACCCTAAGGAAATTAACTACCAGGCTCACATAGAAGATATATTCCTCATCAATGTGTGCCTATAGGAACCCTGCCGCAAAAACAAAAGAATACCATGCAATGGTAATGTAACAATCTCGGCATAATAATCCAACACAGCATGATGAGGAGAGAACTAGTCCAGGCCCAAATAAATCAAAATCCAGCATATAAAGTAAAAGAAAATTTGCTTGAGCATCATGCCCCTTAATACTCACTAAACAAGAACTGCATCTCTAAGAATCTCCAACTGAGGTAAAAACATGCAACAGCACCTCCAATAGCTCTGAAATAATATCCAAATAGGGAGAAAAATAGATAAACACATAACAAAAAGTAGAACCTAGATCAAATAAAGATGAAGCATCCAATTGGTATATACAAATAATACTAGTGATCACATCGTCTGTCGCCCCTACCCTCACTAAAGTAACATAAACTAACCCTCTCAGCCCCCACCTTGGTCTTCTATCCTAACATTTGTTCTACCTCTCTGAGAGTCCTTTGAGTATCCTATTATTTATCTCCATATTCTTATGCTTGATTTTCATTTCCTCGAGCCTGAATTTGAGCTATATCTCCATGACCCGAAGCTTATATCTCTAAGAAAAGGTAACATTACTAATATGGGTTTGACCGAATAGGGCCACTCTTTATGCTAGTGATTATGTTAGTTCTATGCAAAATACCCTGAAGTTGCTAAGCCCGTATATGCCTAGCAACTATATGTACAAAAGAAAATCTTTCCCTCATGAACTTTAGCCTAGACTAAGATCATGACAGGCTACCCCTGAAGTGGGTACATCATTTGAATATATAGGTATGACTGACCCTGCAGATATCTACCCTAAGGAAACATTTGGTAGGATCAATCATAACAATCTTTACCCTTTGTTTGGGAGACATTGTAGCTACCCCGATTCCTAACTATTTTACCGCTGCCCCCTTGGGCCTTATGACCAATGTGATCTATAGTATGGGCATGATCAACTATATTTAAAAATAAGTGGCCCGCAAAGACTAGTTTCTCCATATCCACCCTACCTGAAATCTCAAGCCATGCACAAAGCATCAGACGCTCTTCTCCTCGGTGAAAAAATCATGGTGGCATATCGAGAAAGCTGATGAAACCTAGCCTTATACTTTGAGAGCATCACAGTGTCTTACTCTATCTTTGCTAACTGGTACCGAACGTGATACCTGATTCTTCGGGGAATATACCTAGACAGAAAACCTCTAAAAACTTTGCCCATAATAGTAGGGTGATCCAGTGAGTCAAGCATATAAAAGGAGAGCCGCTAATTCCTAATTGATCCATAAAATTAGTGAGCGGGTGAAGTCAGCTCCTCTAATCCATAAGGCCTTGGTGTTGAAGCTACTTGAAATGGTAGTAAGAAACTCCACAACATCCTCATCAGGGGCTCTAGAAATTTAACATGTGATAATTTATGAAATATCCCTGATATCTTCTGCTCTTGTAGTGATATGGCACCATTAAGAGCCATTGGTTGGGCTGTAATAGGCAGTGGTAATTGTTGACTCTTAGGAACTGCTAGGGCAAGTTTATCCTACTATGTTAGCCTATAGGAAATTAGAGTAGGGGTTGTTGTACAACCCCTAAAGCAGTTAAAAGTTTTACAATGTCCTCTTACACATCTAGAGTCATGGCTAGTGAAGCTGGGGGATATGCTGGTGGTGGCCTCACTAGCTATGGATGAATAAGGGTGTCTTGATGCCCCTTTGGACATTATGGGGATGCATCACTATCTATTGCTTATAATTCACCTTACGATTGGCATTTAATGCCACAATATACGAAAAAGGGAGGCAAGTATATTTTCATGAAACCAATCGGGCACAAACTGCATAAAAGGATACACAATAGAGAAGGTTTCCAATGACATCCTATATCTCCTAGAGTATAGGTCACAAATGTCCCCATACCAATCCGCAGGACCTTACTGGATGATTGCTCCATACAAGTGAGACCAATGACTCTGGGTCTTTGATAACAACTCTTCATGATCTAATTTCTTGGGTCATGGTGGCACTAACAATAACCTATTGATAAAAAAGTCAACCTATAACCCCGAACTGTAAGTTATGGGTATAAGGGGGAGAACTAATAGAATCATCATACATAAGACAATATAGACGAATAAAAATAAAAACTAAACTAAATATATACAAAGACCTATCCCAGAACCTAGACGCTACTGTAATCTATATATAGATTACAGTTCTCAAAAGTTGATCAAAAATATGTACAAGATCTGACTAGTCTCAAAATACACATAAACATGGTCTACGATGTTGAAGGAGACAAATGATCCAAAAACACTAAATGCCCACCTTGGTCTTCTATGTAGGCTGCTATAGGCTCAATCAATAAGTGTTAGTAACTGGTACTCGAAACTACATCACGGATGTAGATGCAGAGTGTAATAGGATTGCTAGAATAACAAGTACTTAGCATGCATCATAGGGTAACCGAGCAGGAAAGGTAAAAATAATGTGAAAAAGAGGAATACACCTAAATTAGAGTTAAACAAGTTATCAAAGATAAAAGAAACTAACCCCACAAGTAAGAGAATTCCAAGTGAAGAACTTGCTATCTACACCTACCCAAGCTTGCGTAAGACTATCCAATACCTGGAATTCTTGCCTGAATAACATTAAATAGTCCTACGTTGTGACTACCCAATAGCCAGAATGCTTTCCTGAATACCATAAAAGAGATTCAAGTCTAGATAACCTGATACCTGAAATGCTTGCCCAGCTAATAAGAGGTCGAGGCTGGGACTTCCCACTACACAAAATGGTCACTTGAAACTAGCTGAACATGCCAAACTTTCTTTCCTTCCATATATATAATAATAGCTAATAAAGATCACTTTCCTCAATGAACAAAGCTGATATGTGACCAAGTTATCAATTAAAATCAGAACCAAAACAAAATAGGGCCTAACTTTACCAATATAAGTTAGGGATGTCAAACTTGGGAATATGGACTATAGGGTGTTTATCTGGGAAAGTTACTACTTAGCTAAGATTCAACTACCAAACTCTAGTCTATGATATTCTATAGGGATCTATACCATCTTTGGGTAATTGTATGTATATATATGTATATAAATGCTACAGATCCCCACAGAATATAGCAAAATAAGGTCTAGTAGTATGTCTAATCTTCACCTTCTTGACCCTAAATTTCAGCTCTGCCTCTACGACCTTATGCTTAATCCCCGTCTCTAGCACTGTTGATATGGGTTTGACCCAACAGGAGCACTCTTTATGCTAGTGATCATTTGACGTAAACTAAAAATACCCAAAAGCTTCTCGACTTGTATGTGCCTAACCACGTTATGTGGGAAGGAAATTTAGCCCTCTTGAGGTCTAGCTTGGACTAGTACCACTCGGGCATGACAGGCTGCCTCCCAAAGTAGGTAGTACTGCATGAATAGGTCAGTTAGACTAAACCTACTGAATCTACTCTAAGAAAACCTCCAATGAGATCTGTCATAACTATCTCTACCCTTAGTCTGGGATCCATTATAGCTACCCTGATGCCTAGATCTCTTATTGCTACCCCCTTGGGCCTAATGACGAATGTACTCTATAGTTTAGGAATGATCGACTACATCTAAAAATAATTGGCATACGGAGCTTAGTTGCTTTAGATCCACCCTCAACTGAAATCTGAACCCATGCACAAAACATAGAATGCTCTCCTTTTCGGTGGGCAAAATTAGGGTGGCATATTGAGAAAGCTATTGAGCGTCATAGTACCATAATCAAACCTCATAAACTGGTCTAGAAGGAGATCCCTAACTCTCTGAGGAATATATCTAGCCAAGAAAACCTCTAAGAAATCTACATATCATAGTGGGAGTGAGTTAGTTGGTCAATCTATAAGAGGAGAGCCATTACTACCTAATTAGTACATGAAACTGGTAGGCAGTTAATTCGGCTCCTCTAGACTCCACAAAGCCTAAAAGTTGAAGCTGCTCACGAAAGGTAGTCAGAAACATCATACATTACCATTAGTTGCTCTAGGATATTTTGAGAGTGATAATCTCTGAAATATCCCTAATATCGTTTGCTCTTATATCAATATGACAACCTCTAGAATTATTGGATGGGGTGCAACAGGTGGTAGGGATAGTTGATCCTTAGGAACTAGTGGGGTAAGCGGGTCCTGCTATGCTAGTCTATCAAGAACTGGGGTTGGGGTTGTTGTATGTCCCATAAAGTTGTCAGAAGTTATATAATAGCCTCCTACACAGCTGGAGTCATGGCTAGTGTAGATGGGGGTTTTCTGGTGGTAGCCCCTTTGGTTGTGGATAAATAGGGACGTGTTGATACCCCTCTACACTCCATGGGGCTGCATCCCTATTTGTTGCTTATGATACACCCTACGGTCACCCTCCAAGGTCCATAATCCATGAAAGAGGGAGATAGGTATGTTTTCATAAATCTAATAAGGTACATACTGCACGAAAGAGCACACCATAGAGAAGGTTTCCTAATGATATCTTCTAGCTTCCCGAAGATAGGTCATCGATGTGTCTACACTGACCCAGAATACTACACTAGGCATTAGCTCTATACAAGTGAGACCAACGAATCTAAGGCTCTAATATGAACTTGTCATGACCTAATTTCTCAGGTCATGATGGCACCTACCATAACTCGTTGACAAGTAAGCCAACCTATAATCTCTAATTGTGAGTTATGGTATATGGGGGGAAAACTAATGGAATTATTATACAAAAGACAATATAGATGAATGAAAGTAGAAACTAAATTGAATATATACAAAGATCCATCCAAAAAACTAGAAGCCACTAGTTTAGAGCTACTAAAATCTAAATACATAGTACAACTCTCAAAAGTGGACCAAGATACACAAAAAGATGGTCTACCAAGCTGAAGGAGATAAAAATAATCAAAAAACATTAAAAGCTAACCTTGGTCTTCGATATAGGCTGCTACAGGATTAATCAATAAGTGCTAATAATTGGGTCATGGAACTATATCATAAAAGCAGATACGAAGTGTAGTATGATTAGTAAAATAATATGTACCAAGTAAGCATCATAGACTGACTAAGAAGGAAAGTTAAAAATAATATGAAAAAGAAGAATACACCTCATCAAAGTTAAATAAGCTATCAAAGATAAAGGAAAACCTTGATTGCATGTAAGAGAATTCTAAGTGAAGAACTATGTTATCTGCACCTAACCAAGCCTGCGTAAGATCGATTTGGATGTTAAAGAACTAAAATGACTAGAATAATAAAGTAAAAAATTTGCCATTAAAAATTCTGAGAAGCCATAACAAACCTTAAATCAGAGATGACTAAGAGTGAAAAGACTTCTCATGATCTAATAGTGAAAAGACTTTTCATGATCTGGGTACAAACATCGGGACTACCCAACACCTAAAATATTCGCCCAATTGATAAAAGTTTTTGAGACTAGGACTATCCAATACTCGAAATGCTTTCCTAAATAGTATTATAGGGTTCTATATTGGGACTACCCTAAAAAGATCCAAAAATCTGCCCAAAAATGTGCCTCAGAAGTGTCCGAAATCATAATTTCCATATATCTCAAAATTCATGTGTTATATCAAAAATTCAACTTCATTTTCTTGATCAGGGGCTAAAATTGAGGGGGCAATGGGTCTAACCTTGATTTTAGAGCAAAAGAATCATAATTAAGGGGTTGGTATGTCAATCATCTCGGACAGGGGTGGTAAGCCATCAATCAATTGAGGGGTTGGTATCTCATTCACCTTGGATGAGTGTGGTAAGTCATCAACCAATTGAGTAGTTGGTACCTCAATCACTTTTATTGGAGGATGGTCATGTCCATCAACCAATTGAGGGGTTAGTACCTCAATTACTTCTAAGGGGAGATCTACCATAGGTTTCAAGTACTAAGTTTCTTGGTCTATGATGATGGTATATTCCTGGACATATAATATGTTATATATATATATAAGCATGTTCACTCCAAGTATCATTTATGCATGCCTTATTGTTATATGATCATCTATTGCCTAATTATGCATTTTGACTATGTTGCATATCTACTGTTCCATAGCATCCTACATATTTAGTATATTCAAATATACTAACGCAAATTCTATACCTATATGATGTTATCATGTAGTAACCAAAGCCCCACTTGATCATCCTCCTACTCCACATGGCTAGAGAGATATCTCTCAAAGCAAGTTAGTGAGTCCTTAACTTCAAGGACATTCATCTCTTAATTTATGCTATGTACAAATTCCCTTTTCTTTATTGTATTCTGTGACTATGAGGGTAAGCCCAGTTTCTTTTCTTAGCTCCTACTAAGTTCTAGGTTTAGAGGTATTATTGGACAAGTTACGTAATGATGGTATGAGCCTTGACTCTCTTTGACTTTATGATGTTTTATGAGATGAAAGATGTCTCTTAGCCTCGTATCCCCTCTTTAATATCTCATATTGTTGTTTTATTACTTTTGTGACTACGAATATGCAATTATATGTTAAAAATCTTGTTTGGGTCGCTTTGGGTTCCCTATTCATCGTGTCATATCTAGGACCTGGGCTTGGGTCATGACAAGCATGGTATAATAGAACTAGGTTGTTAATGGTCCTCAACATCTAATAGAGTCTTATTCATGATTGTGTTATACACCATAACTATGAATAACAAGCTATGAGATATTTTAGGAAATGTTTCCCTTCTTTTTACTCTACGTCGTGCTATAAAAGTTAAGGCAAGGTTTTCTCCCCACCCTTAACAATTGTTATTTGCTATATTATATCATGCCTAACACAAGATGAAAAAGAGCCTACACACCTAAGGAACAACAAGCTCACCGGTTGTGACTAATCAAGCCAACCAAGGGGACCAAGCCCTTCATGCTCCTAAATCGACATCTCAGGTGAGGGATTTTATGAGCATAGACCCACCAGAGTTCAATGGGACTAAGGTGGATGAGGACTCTTAAGAATTTATTGATGAGGTTCACAAAGTTTTGGCTATCATGGGTATGAGGTCGAAAGAGAAGGTAGAGTTAGCGGTTTACCAACTCAAGGAGGTGGCCCAAATTTGGTACACTCAATGGAAAGAAGTAAAGGGGAACAATAATTTGGTTCTATGGGAGGAATTTAACGTGGCATCCCTCAACCAGTTCTTCTCTCTTGAGATTATGGAGACCAAAATATCGGAGTTCATGAATTTGAAGCAAGGGTTTATAAGTGTTAGGTAGTACATCTTAAAGTTCAACTAACTCTCAAAATATGCTCTATACTTGGTTGGTGACTTGAGGTCTAGAATGAATAAGTTTGTGATGGGTGTATCTAATTTTGTTAGTGAAGAATATCGTACCGCCATGTTGATTAATGACATGTATTTGACCCGCTTGATGAATTATGCTGAACAATTGGAGGGGAAGAAATTGAGGAAGAGAAGGGGTCATGAGGCCATGAGGGCCTTTTTTGATGGTAAGTTCCAAACTCAAAAAGGATGGCCGATTTCACCAAGGCTAAGGGTCTTCTTATGCTCCCAGTAGGAGATTTGCCATTGACTACCCAAGGCCCCAAGAGGGTGGTGGTGTATTGCCTAGACTCATGTGTCCAAAGTGTGGTTGGGGTCATGGTGGCCCATGCTTGAGGGATACCAATGCTTGTTTTGGTTGTGCGAAAGTAGGCCACAAGATGATTGATTGTCCATGAAATCGCAACAAGGTCAGGGATGTTCATCCTCAAGATTGGGGTGCTAATGTGATTCCTTTGGGTAGAGGAAGCCAAGAAGGTAGCGCCCTAAGGTACAATCGATTTTATACTCTCCATAGGAGGCAAGGGGTCGATGAGGTGCTCAATGTCGTTACCTGTATGTTAAAAGTCTTTGATTTTGATGTGTATGCATTGATAGACATGGGTGCCACTCTTTCTTCTGTTTCTCTTCTTATTGCTAAAAAGTTTCATATTGAGACCAAATTGTTGTGGGAGTCTTATGAAGTGTCTATTCCTATTGATGCATCTGTTGTTACTAGAAAGGTATATAGAAATTATTCTATTTGCATCTTGCGTAAAATATTGCCTTGTGATCTTGTTAAGTTGGATATGGTTAATTTTGATGTCATTCTTGGGATGGATTGGTTGCATGCATATTATACCTCTATTGATTGTAGAACCCATAGGGTCAAATTCAAATTCCTAAATGAACCCGTCCTTGAGTGGGAGAGTCTTGATGTGGTGGTCGAGGGTAGGTTTATTTCTTGTATTAAAGTCCAAAAGTTGATCTCTAGTGGGTGTCTCTATCATATTGTGAGGGTTAGGGATGTTGAGTCCAAAGTTCTTCCTATAGAGTGAATTCCGGTGTTAAATGAGTTCCTTCATGTCTTTCCAAGTGACTTTCATAATGTTCCTCCCAAAAGGGAAATAGACTTAGGTATAGACCTTCTTTTGGTACTCAACCCATTTCTGTTTGCCCTTATTGTATGGCCCCAACGGAGTTAAAGGAGTTGAATGAGCAATTTAGGGACTTGTTGGAGAAGGGTTTTGTTAGGCCTAGAGAATCAACTTAGGGTGCACCGGTGTTGTTTGTGATGAAGAAGGATGGGTCTCTTAGAATGTGTATGGACTATTGGCAACTTAATAAGGTTACCATAAAGAATAGGTACCCTCTCCCAAGAATTTTTGATTTGTTTGACCAACATCAAGGGGCTAGTCACTTCTCTAAGATTGATCTTTGGTTCAGGAATCATCAAGGGAAGATGAGGGAGTGTGACATTCCCAAGACGACCTTACGGAGTAGATATAAACATTATAAAGTTATGGTTATGTCTTTTGTGTTGACTATTGCACCGACTATCTTCATGGATCTTTTGAATAGGGTCTTCAAACCCCACCTTAACTTGTTTGTAGTGGTTTTCATTGATGATATTTTAATCTATTCTCATAGTGACGAGGAGCATGTAGATCATTTGAGGCTAGTGCTACAAAAATTAACGGAAGGGAAATTGTATGCTAAATATAAGAAGTGTGAATTTTGGTTGAAAAGGTTGCCTTTCTAGGTTATGTGGTGTTGGGGGATGATATTAAGGTGGACCCTAAAAAGATTAATATGATTAGAAATTGGCCTAGATCGTTGACCCCATTGGACATTAGAAGCTTCTCGGGATTAGTGGGTTACTATCGGAGGTTTGTGAATAGGTTCTCTTCTATTTCTTCTGCCATGAATAAGTTGACTCAAAAGAAGGCTAAGTTTGTGTGGAACGATGAGTGCAAAAGGAGTTTCAAAACCTTGAAGGATAAGCTTGTATCCACTTCTATCTTATCTTTACCAGAAGTGTTGAAGGGTTTATTGTATATTGTAATGCCTCCTGGGTTGGTTTGGATTGTGGTTTGATGCAAAATGGTAAGGTGATAGTTTATGCTTCTAGACAACTCAAAGTGCATAAAGAGAATTATCTACTCATGATTTTGAATTAGCCGCTGTGGTTTTTGCTTTGAAAATTTAGCTGCCATTATTTTTATTGGGTGCATGTTGATGTGTTCACCCATCATAAGAGTCTCCAATATGTGTTCACTCAAAAAGAAGTTAACATGAGATAATAAAGTTGGTTAGAGCTTATTAAGGATTATTATATGAGTGTGCATTATGATCCCAGTAAGGCTAATGTTGTGGTGGATGTTTTGAGTAGGGTGTCTATGGGTATCGTAGATTATGTTGATGGTGGGGGCAAAGAGGTGTATAGGGAGGTCCATCGGTTGGCTAGATTGGGGGTTAGGTTGGAAGAGGCTGATAATTGTTGCATTATGGTAGTTGGTGGTTCAAAATCTTTCGTGATTGATGTGGTAAAAGCCAAGCAAGATTTTGATCTCTTCTTATTAGAATTGAAGGCCCTGGCGAAAGAGGGAAAGGTGGAGGTTCTCTCCCAAAGGGAGATGGTGCCCTTAGGTACCAAAGTAGGTTGTGTTTGCCTTGTGTTTCAAATTTGAGAAAGAAGATTCTTGATGAGGCTGATAATTCTTCCTATTATATCCACCCCGATTCTACAAAGATGTATAGGGATTTGAGAGATGTATTTTCATGGGGAAGTATAAAGAAAGACATTTCCCAATTTTTATTTGGTTGTCATACTTGCCAACAAGTCAAAACTGAACACCGAAGGCTAGGTGGCCTAACCCAGACCTAGATTCCTACATGGAAGTGGGAGGAAATTAACATGGATTTTGTGGTTGGGTTTCCTAAAACTAGGAAGAGTTTTGATTCTATTTGGGTTGTGCTTGATAGGATGAAAACATCGGCTCATTTCCTACCAGTGAAGACTGTTTATGGGGCCGAAGACTATGCTAAAGCGTATATTCATAAGTTGGTGAGATTGCATGGGGTGCAGTTGTCTATCATATCAGATCATGGTGCTCAATTCACTTCGTACTTTTGGAGGTCCTTTCAAAGAGGTCATGGGACTAAGTTAAAGCATAGTATAACATTTCACCCTTAAACGGATGGCCAAGCCGAAAGAACTATCCAAACTCCTAAGGATATGCATAGGGCTTGTATTTGGAGGTTAAGGGTAGTTGGGACAATCATCTTCCATTAATTGAATTTGTTTATAATAATAGCTATCATTCTGGAATTAGTATGGCTCCTTTTGAGGCCGTCCATGGTAGACATTGTAGATTACCGGTTGGGTGGTTTGAAATGGGAGAAATGACTTTTTTGGGTCCAAATTTGGTTATAGAGGCTATGGAGAAGGTAAGGTTGATTAGAGAAAGGTTGAAAATAGCCCAAAGTCATCAAAAGTCCTATGTCGATGTGAGAAAAAGGGAGCTTGAATTTAAAGTTGGTGGTTGGGTTTATTTTAAGGTATCACCCATGAAGGGTGTGGTTCATTTTGGTTAAGGGTAAATTAAGTCCAAGATTTGTGTGTCCTTATAGGGTGTTGAGGAGGATTGGTAAGATGGCCTATGAGTTAGATTTGCCTAGTGAAATGGACTTGGTTCATCCGGTGTTTTATGTATCCATGTTAAGGAAATGTGTCGGTGATCCGAACGTTATTGTCCCATTAGATATTGTAGGTGTTATTGAAGATGACTTATGAAGAAGTTCCAATAGATATCTTGGATAGACAAGTGAAGAGGTAAAGAAACAAGGATATTGCTTCTGTTAAGGTCCTTCGGAGAAATGAACAAGTCAAAAATGCTACATGGGAGGCCAAAGCGGACATGCAAAAGCGATATCCCTATCTCTTCCATTCTACTCAAGCCTAAGGTACTAACTTTAAGTCTCCAATGTGATTTTAAGTCTTATGTTTCAGCCCCTATGTCATTTGCATGCATTCATTTCTGTATTGACAAAGTTCCTGGTGATTTTAGCTCTTACATTGAGATTTTTGAAAATAATGTTTAAGTGTATTGTTCCATTCTTGTTGGGGATGATTTCTTTATTACAACTCTTCTTATGTATGTTTCTTTGACATTCGGGGACGAATGTTCCTATGGGGAGATATTGAAATAATCCCAAAAAAGTACTAGAATATGTGTCTCGAAAGTGTCCAGAATGGTAATTTGCATATATCTCAAATTCCGTGCATGATATCAAATATCTAACTTTATGTTTCTAAGTTGATTTTACTTATGAATCTTCAGTTATGAATTTGACTATGAACTATATCGGGTTTTGTAAAAGTGTGACTATATATGAATGTTTTGAGTTATGAATCTTAGATCTATCTTAAGATTTGATGAAGGGTTTTGATGTATATTGTATGAGGCTATTACCAAGTATTGGTGGGTGATTTTACATTAAATTTACTTGCATGATTTTACACTAGCATTGCACACCCACCAAGTGTTTGATAATATGTTCAGTTAAAGTATCTTGAGTTGTTTAAGGCCTAATGCTTAGCAAATGAGTTAAGTGACTTTATGATGATGAAAGGGTGATATGAATATGTTGATTTAATGAGATATATCTATTGTGTTATGAGTTGACCATAGCCACTTGAGGGGTGATGCCTCAATCACCTTGGATAGGGGTGGTAAGTAATCAACCAATTATGGTATTGGTACCTCAATCATCTCGGATGAGGGTGCTAAGCCATCAACCAATTTAGGGGTTGGTGCCTTAATCATCTAGGATGGGGGTGGTAAGCCATCAACTAGTTGAGGTGTTGGTACCTCAATCACTTAGATGTAGGTGGTAAGCCATAAAACAATTGAGGGGTCGGTATTTCAAATACTTCCTGTGGAGGGTGGGCATGTCCGTCAACCAATTGAAGGGGTTTCTACCTCAATAACTTCTAAGGGGGTTATCTACCTTAGTTTCCAAGTACTAATTTGCTTGATCTATGATGATGGTTTATTCCTACACATGTAATATTATATATATATATATATATATAAGAGCATGTTCACTCCAAGTATCATTTATGCATGTCATATATTGTTATCTATTGTTGCATTGCATCCTATATACTTAGTACATTTAAATGTACTAACGCATACTTTATTCTTACATGATGTTATAATATAGGAACTGGAGCCCCACTTGATCCTCCTCCTCCTCCACGTGGCTAATGCAATGTCTCTCAAAGCAAGTTGGTGAATCCTCAACTTCGAGGACATACTTTGCTTGATTTAACCTATGCATAAATTGTCTTTTCTTTATTATATGCTTTGACTATGAAGGTGAGCCTAGTTACCTGTCATGTCCCCCGCTAAGTTCTATGTTTAGAGGGTTGTTTGACAAGTTATGTAATAATGCTATGAGCATTGACTCTCTTCGACTCTGTGATGTTTTATGATATGAAAGATGTCCCTTGGCCCCATATCCCCTCTTTACTATCTCTTATGTTATTTTACTTCTTCCGCAACCAAGGATGTGTAATGATATGTTAAGAGGCTTGATTGGGGCCCCTTCGGGTTCCCCATTGTTGGGTCACATCTAGGCCCTAGGCTTGGGTCGTGACATATCCATTGCCTGAATGCTCTCCTAAACAGTATAAGAGAGGTCGAGGCCAGGACTACTGGATGCCTAAAATTCTCACCTTGTTAATAAGAGGTTGAGATCGGGACTGCCCACTACCAAAAATACTCACATGAAACTAGTTAAAGTTGCAAAACATCATTTCCTTCCATCTGTATGGTAATAACTATTAAGGATCTCCTTATTAATGAATAGATTCAGTACAACCAGCAAATTATTAATTAAAATTGGAACAGAAGTAAAACAGGGCCTAACCTTTACCAAAATAACTCAAGGTTGTCCTACTTAGGGAATACAAATATTAGGTTGTTTATTTTGGCAAGTTACTACACCTAGCAATGATTCAACTACCAGACCCTAGTATGCTATATTCCACAGGGATCTATACCATTTGTCTATATGTATATAGATACTATATATCCTTGTAGAATATAGCAGAGTAGGGTTTGGTAGTATGCTTGATCTTCACCTCCTCGACCCTGAATTTGTGCTCTACCTCCATAATCCTGAGCTTGATCCCGTCTTAAGGCAACAATCCCACTGCTGATATGGGTTTGACTAGTGAGGGCATTCTCTATGCCAGTGATCATATGATCCACACTTAAAATACCCCAACATTGATCATTCCATATGCACCAACGACAATATGCAGGAAGGACATTTTCCCCTCTTGAGCTCTAGCCTACATTGGGACTACTCGAGCATGACTGTCTACCCCTTACAGTGGGTAGTATATGCTAAATAGGCCAGTTGCATTGACCTTGCTGATATCTACTCTAAGAAAACCTTTAGCTGGATCTATCATAACTCTCTGCCCTTAGTGTTGGAGCCATTGTAGATACCCTGCAAGACTTTCTTATTGCTACCCCCTTGGGCCTCATGATGAATGTACTATATAGTATAGGTGTAAAACAATACATATTGTTTGGCTTGGAAGCTAAAAGTTAAGGAATTTTAAACTAACTTGGTCATAAGACCTAGTCTGCTACTCATGTTTAGGATCACGAGTCATAGAAAGGTCTCATGGACCTGAGTCTAGAAAAGATGGAAAATCTCGAGTTTCTAAAAATGGTTCCGTAATTAACAAGACATACTATAGATCGAACCACGACCATTAAGGTGACGTGGAAGAAGCCCTGAAGAGCTTGAAATTTTCTAAGTTTGGGAGATCTTATTTAAGAACTTATGGCCCGTATAAGGAACAATGAGCCATATTATTTATCTTTGGTATGAAAGGTAAAATCATATAAGCAAAGTGCTACCTATTTATCGTATCTCATGCATCTGTGGGCTAGTGTACTTTCAAATATAGCAA